>RSEH01000298.1:0-52701 GCA_006503475.1 Stentor roeselii
GCGATGACAAGCAAAGTACTCATTCAAGAACTTCGGTTCAAAGATTCTAAGTTTAGTTGAAAGATGAATCAAAGAAACAAGAACAGCCGAAAAGAACTCAGGAATTTTAGTAATCTTTGAATACTCATAAAGTTTATTAAGTTCAACATACTTCTCATCATCTTTCATTGTTTCAAAGTTGATTTGCAATTTAATTTTCGCAAGAACAAATTCCTTCTTGAACTTAAGATAAGGGACTATTTTTTCTACTTGCTCAAGTTGATCAAGCGTCAAGATTTTGATCCAATTTGTCGAATTACTTTTAGTTTCATTAGCGATTTCATTAGCAACCCTTTCAAGAACACCTGGTTTGACCATAGCAACAGTTCCAAGGTTAATAAAATTCAAAAAGACCTCATCAGTCATGTCTTCAACTCTGACTTTCAACTGTCCTTTCCTGGTCAGCTGTCTAAACTCATTTAAATTTTTCGCAGCATTAAAAAAGTCAGGTATTCCCAAAGTCGGGTTAAGCTTCGATGGCAGTGTCGACTTGATTTTGTCTCTCATTTCTTGCGGGGCTTGATACGCAGAATTCTTAAAATACTTTTTCTTCAGCATTTGAAGGCTTTTTGGGTCAGATTTCAGCGATTTCAGATAATTCAAGACTTGAAGTTGGTCTTTATCGCCATAGCTAAGATTATTGTTCTTTTCCAATTCTTGGTCAAAGTCTTTCTCACCGATTTTTGAGTAAAGCGTCATCAGAGCACGAAAGTCGGAATTACTCGGGAACTGAGATAAGACTGAAGACTTATCCTCTGCAAGGACAAACTTCTCGAGAAGGTCTAATTCAGAATCCATTTATAAGGTTGTGGTGGGGATTTTTCAGAAATGGGCTTTGGGATGAAGATTAGGAAGATTGAAATGAGTGATTTTAATGGTTTTTTTATTGGGTGGATTAGGGGATTGAGGGAGTTTTATTGTGGGATTTTTTATGAATTACTTTGAGGAATTGGAAATTTTGGGATTTTAGTTTGGTTTAGATGATCGTCACAATATTGAAAATTAGTTTTCGGGGCTTTATATAAGATTAAGTATCTTCATTGTAATTTTCTGTTAGTGGAAGAGAAATTTGGAATTAAATTTAGAGAAAAATTCAATTAGATGAAATATTATCTTGATTTTTAATCAATTTTGTAATTTTCTATTGAATCTGCAATGATTTAAGAAGTATTACTTCGAATTACTCTTTTGCTTAATTCATGCAAATAAATCTATAAACTGCGATGTATCTGATGAAGTACTGTTGAAGAATTTAGTATCCACCAAAATAGAATTCTTGCAAGTTGATATCAAATGATACTGATGTTTTTTATATAAATTATTAGGGAAATATACATTTACAAAATACTCATGGTAAAACCAATTAATATATAATGTCTAGATTAATAGATAAACTAAATTAATCAATAGAATTCAAAATTGAAACTGAACGATTCAGATTTTTATTAATTCATATACAGGGGTATGAGCTAAATCAAAAAATCATAAAATATGATTATAGCAAGAACTTCTAAAATTTCTATTATTATTGAGGTGGAGGCTTGGCTGTAATCACCACTGACCCGAGTTCCTCATCACTTATCAAAATCATAAACTTCTCTATACTTTTCAAATCAGAGTTCGCGATGCTTACATAGTCGAATTTTCCTCGAATATCGCTGAATCCGTCTTTGTAAAAACTTGTAGAACCTCTTAATCTTTTTGAAAAAGTTTTAAAGTAACACCCCACTCTTGGTCTTCCTTCTTTGTCCATAACCTTCACAACCCCTTGTTGTTCAAACACAAGGTACTTCAAGTCATTCGAGTAAACAACACAAGATTTTGTATACCCTGCAAACTCGACTTCAACAACAAGGTTCAATCTTGCGAGTTCATCTTCAATCTTGACTTCTTTTTTCCCTTTCTTTTCAAGTTCAACTTTCACTGTTTTCATTGGTTTTGATAAAGAAAACTTCAAACTGCTTTCATTCAGCTCAGGATTCAATGAAAAAATTACTTCTAAGTCAATAGGATAGAATGAGATCAAGCAAGACTCAACACAAGAGTAGTCAAGTTTGATTATCGAGTTTTCGACAGAAAATGAAAGACTTGGATGGTCTTCTATTTGGATTTGAGTATCTGGAAGATAAGCTGCAGTCGCTTCTGTAACTATTTGGTAAAGATCAGTGAACTTTTTTCTCCAAGAAATGACGGGATAGTTGAGATAAAGTGAAGAAATACCAAGAGACTCTTCTGGGTAAAAGTAAGCTCTGAGGTAATCAAGTTGAATTTGAAGGGTTCCTTGTTTTAAAGACTCTTTTGAAAATTCAACTTGATCAGTAAGAGTATCAAACAGAGCCTTAGCTTTTTGAAGTTCATCTTTATAAAGCATGTACTGACAGATTCTTAACTTATCAGCGACATTTAATTGTTTCTTATAAACAAGTTTTTTTAGCATGGTTTTATATTCTTTAAGAATTTCAGGATTTGTGATCCGTTTTTGAGTTCCAAGCTGATAAGCTCTAGCATTCACTAGAGGACTGAACTCAACATGTGATGAACTTTCCTCCAACATATCAATAAACAGATCTTTCGCTTTCTCATGGTTCCTCAGATACTCAATTGAAATATCAACATCTTCATGATAAAGACTGAATCCATATACTACATGGTCATAAAAACCTTTTTCTTTAAGTATCTTTATAAGTTGGTTCCAGAAGTCTTTCTCATTGAGCTTGTAATAAATTAAAGCAAGATCAACTTCAGAGTTCAGGTTTTTATTGAGAATATATTCCAAGATCTCTGAATCATTCGCAGAAGATACAACATCTAAAAAAGATTCAATTTTATCAATTCTTTGATTTTCCAAAACTTCAGGATTTGAAGTAAGAGCAGTTGCTATAATTTTCCCTTGTTCTGAAATACTCGCAGGGTAAAACTTGAAATTTCCACTATAAGGGAAGTAAAAAGTGTAGTTAACAACCGTTGTTGAGTATCCTGCAAGATTTAAACAATGGTTTTTAATTGATGTAAAAGGGAAAATAGGAATACTTCCTTCTGGAATAACTGTAAAAACTTCTATTTCAGCAGGATCAGCAGAAACATTCGTTAAAACTAGATTGCATTTATACAAAATCTGTTTTGAAAGGGTACTCAAGGACTTACTACTCCCTTCTTTTGAATACGAGTGAGCTGAAATGATTTTACCTGTATTAAGACTAGTCTCTTCTACCAGGTCTTTATAAAAAACAATGATATTGCTTCCGGCTGTGATTTTCACTGACTTCCCTTCAGAAGTGAAACAATGAGGACTTGCCACAAGTGGCAAGTCAACCAGAGCCAGAACCGCAACAAGACTCATCAAGTTACTTGGGGTAAACAAAACATTTTCACTCAAAATCGGTTTATTTTCAGCCCTGGACGTTAAAACATCAGCCCAAAACAAGTATTGGTTAATTCCATTGAAACTCGAAGACTCCTTCGAAAAGTACCCAGTTTCTCCATACTTTTTCGTGGATTCCATTTTTTCATAATAAGCATTTTTTTTTACTGCCATTTTCAATTCAGATTCAGAAATTTTTCCAAATTCAGCAAATTCTCCTTTTTTTAATCTTTTGCATGAAACCTTTTTTTTTTCATCGTGATCACTGATTGTCTTGCATAAAGATCGAAATTCTTGTCTTTTAGAAGAAGTTGACTTGAAATCAAGACATTCGTTTTGAATTTTCAAGGATTCTTGAATTTCTCTGTTGATCTGTGAAAGATCAATCATCATTTTCTGCATGAATTGAACAGGATCTGCTGATTCTATTTGCCTGGACATGTCTGAGTCAGTCACTGGCCGACTTGCTTTAAATGACTGAAAAACTTTACTGAAAACTTCGCTTTTTTCTTTTGAACTCAAGAGTCTTACTCGGTCTTGAAAGGACCTCATTTTCGCTGAGGCCTGTGAAGAGTTTTGGTTGATAAGCCAAAGAACAAAGAGACTTTTTTCTAAAAGATTGAGAGATTCATAATTTTTCGCATATTTTTCTAAACTTTCATTGAGTAAGTAGTGGTCAATAAGAGTTTTTTCCAGTTTACAAGAAATGAAAGGTTTTAAGGCTCTGTCAAAAAATTCTCGATCTTTGTGAAAAATGAAGAAATTCAGTTCAAAAGAGAAGAACTTCTCAATTTTCTCTTCTTTTTCATTTTCAGTAAGATTTAACCAGTGAGTTAAAAATTTCCAGTCATTCAAATGATTAGCATGATGAATTTCCACTAATAAATCAAAAAGTTTTCCAACTGAGTCAATAATTTCAAAGTTATTTTCGCAGTTTTTCACAAGAAATTCTTCTCCTTTTAATACAGCAACTGAAAGATTTTTTTCAATGTAGCTCTTGTTGCTTTGAAACTTGTCAGAAACAGTCAAGTCTCTGGTCTTAATAACAGCGCCCATAAAAAACGAGGTACTTACCAAGCAAGTTCCATTATCCACTAAAACCATCATCGTTGAAAACTCAGGGTCTACAGGAATCAGAAATTCCGGACCTTCAATTTGAAAACCCATCCAAAATGAAGGTTTTTTCAGGAAATCCGCAGAAAAATGTGAAGAGTTTTTTAAACCTCCAGTCAAAAAATCTTGAAAAAAATCAGGACACATTGTACATGGATAATCATCACAATATAAAGCATTACGATGAGAAATATCATTAAATTGATCCTGAGTCCCTCCAGCTTCAAGTCTTTTCATTAAAATCCTCGGTCTAGGTAAAGTGTTGCCAATGAACTTTGGCATATTTTTCCTATTTAAGACATAAGAAAACTCATCTCCCAGTCTTTGACTATCAAAAAATTTATTTTTCGCTGAATCAAACTGAAAATTCGCTTTTGGTCCTTGTAGATGCCCTGAGGCCAGCTCAAAATTAAAGTCTTGTCTTGGTAAAAAGTTTGAATAAAGGACGTAAACAAAGGAATTTTCGTAATTTCCTGAAAGAGTTAACTTTAAGTCTGAGTCAACCCTGGCAATGTGATTTATTGAAAAGTAGCTGAACTGGTCTCGGGTGTTAAAAACTGAGTCTTCACTGATGGAGTAGTCCAGGTTCAAATGCACGCCATCAATGACCCTGATGAAAATCTGTGAATTTTCACGAAAGAACTGCAAAGAATAAAAACCTTTTTCAAGATTTTCTATCTTTAAAGAGTTTTTGCTTTCATTAAAAGTTATCATTTCATTTCTGATCCTCAAGACTCGTCCTTGACCTTCTCCCTTCATTTCAGTTAAAACAATTGATTTTTCGAGATTTCCCATTTTTGCCATGACCGAGAATTCAAAAACATCTCCTTCACATAAAACGACTTCTTTCGGAAAACTCTGTCTGGGCTCTAATAAAGTCAAGTCGATATCAAGTCTAAAATTATCAACAAAAGCATTAAAACTTTTAAAGTGTCTCAAATCTCCTAAAAAAATTCTGCCTTTTTTATCAGTGGCCAGCGAGCATTCAATAGGTTCTCTTAAATATTTTGAAAGAAGAGAGACTTTAACTTCAACGTCTTCCCAAAGTTCTCCGTTTTTTCCTCTGGCTTCTATGAAAATTCCTCTTTCTTCCCCGACTGGGTAAAGGGAAAGAATGCTTTCTTTGGATAAAGAAATGTTTTTTAAATCGAATGACTTTTTGTAAGATAAGGTTTTTGTTGAGTTGTTTTGGAGAAGGGAAAGTTTTACCTCGACTGAACATTGGGAGAGTTGTGGAGGGACTATAAATGTTAGTTTTGTTGAAATCGAGGAATATTCAAGGTTTGGGAAGTGTTTTGAACTTGATTGACCGAGAAGGTCGGTTGTTGTGATTGTTGCTTCTAGGCTTGAGATCATGAATTTCTCACAGATAATGTCGTAAAGTTTTAATGTCGGTTTTATGTATATTGAAGCTGCCTGGCCAACTATCATCTGTTCTTCGTTGAGTAAAATAGGACATGAAAAATTAAAATCTGCACATAAATGAATAAAAGATACTCTCGAATAAATTTCTCCATTAGTTAGAATAAGCTGTTTCTCTGAAGTATATTGACTATAAGGTAAAATAATGTAGTTCTTGTTATCAAGGTCAATATATTTATTGTCAAGGAATACTCCTCCTTTTGTAACTATTTCATTATTTTCATCAATTAATGTCACTGCCTGCCCTGCTACAGTAGTCTTGAACAAACATTTCAATGATCCTCTTTTTATCAGTGCGACTGTTCTAAGTCCACTCCCAATGAACTCAACATAAAAAATTCCAGATTTGTTCAAAGATGGAAACTCAAAAGTCTCAATATGGACAACGTGACTTCCTTCATTATACTTGTAAACTTTTTCTTCCGTTGCAGATAAACCATCAAAGTCAAGGGTTGGACTTGGATTCAAGTAAAAGTGTTTTCCGTTGATTTCAATTATTCTTACTGTTAAATCTTTCACGTTTTTTATCTTAAGACTCAATTTCACGTCATCCCCATTTCTAAACACTTCCGGATTGTTAGGAAGTAAAGAAATTTCTACTTTTCTCTCAAGTTCAATCAGTTCACCTTGAGTCAAAAAGTCTTTAAACAAGCTCAAATCCGCTCCTGACAATATTTTCGCTTTTGCAAATATTTTTTTTGCATCATTTTCTTTTATCGCATATAAAACTTCTTCATAAGTATCTTTTGTCGGAAGAATCTCATTGAAATACTCACTCAACAACTCATTTTCACTCGGTGCTTTCGGCAGCAAAGCTAAAAATTCATTCAAGAGACTTTCATTGAGGCCATTATTTTCTCTATAAATAGGATGAGAGCGATGACAAGCAAAGTACTCATTCAAGAACTTCGGTTCAAAGATTCTAAGTTTAGTTGAAAGATGAATCAAAGAAATAAGAACAGCCGAAAAGAACTCAGGAATTTTAGTAATTTTTGAATACTCATAAAGTTTATTAAGTTCAACATATTTCTCATCATCTTTCATTGTTTCAAAGTTGATTTGCAATTTAATTTTCTCAAGAACAAATTCCTTCTTGAACTTAAGCTTAGGGACTATTTTTTCAACTTGCTCAAGTTGATCAAGAGTCAAGATTTTAATCCAAGTTGTTAAATTACTTTTAGATTGATCAGCAAGGCCATTAGCAACCCTTTCAACGAACCCAGGCTGTATCATAGCTTTAATTCCAATCCTCGAAAAAGCTAAAAAAACCTCATCACTCATCTCATTAATTCCAACCTTAAGTTTCCCTTCATCCGTAAGTTTATCAAATTCCTTCAAATCCTTTGCATATTTACTATACTCAACCTTTCCAACTTCCTTTGCAAGTTTATGAGAAAGACAAGATTTGACCTTTCCCCTCATTTCCGGTGGTGGCGGATATCGAGTAGTATCCATCAGTTCTTTTTTAATCACTTTGATAGAATTCGGGTTACTTTTAATAGAATTTAAACAATTCCAAAGCCGAAGTCTCTTTTTTTCGCCTTCATCAAGATCTTCACAAGTTTCAAGCAACTCCAAAAAGTTAGATTCTTCAATCCGCAAGTAAAGACTCATAAAAGCTGAAAATTTTGAATTTTTCGGAAATTTAGCTAAAGCTGAAGACTTGTCTTCAGCAAGAAGGAAGTTTTCAATAAGTTCTATATCAGAATCCATTTATACCCTATTCTGCTTAATACTTTACACATGGACGAAAGTCACTTAAGGGAAAAAAGAAGTAAAATTAAACAGGCCTGGAACTTGAATTTCAGCAGAAAAGTAAAGAATTGAAACATTTACAAGAAATTCTTGATAAAAGCGAAACGTTTGCCCCGCCAGAGATGGTTATTAAAAGGTAGGAGATAAGAAGTGTTATTGAAAATATTACTGCTAGAATGGCTAGTGATCCTTTGTTGATGCAGAAGCAGAGAAGTAATACCAAATGTGATTGTTCTGTCTTTTAGATTAGAAATCAACTTATAATATAATGGATCTCGAGGATTTTATCAAAGAGGTTGAAATCCAGATGAATGAGGTAAAAAATGAGTTGTTTGAAGTAAGGCAGTTGCTGAAATTTGCTTTTAAGGAAGATATCTTCAAAGGTCTTGATGCTAGAGAAACTTCTCCAGTACCTAGGAAACTTATAACGAAGTATAAATAAGATTGCTAGATATATTTAAATTTTTCTTTTTTCTATTGATATCGAATCGATTATTACTCAATCTAATCCAACCTAATAATCAATTTATTTAAAAAAAGTCAAAAAACAGGACAAAAAAACACCTTTCCTCATTTCCTTAAACCTCTACCTCCACTTTTCGAAAACTCCAAAAAAAAATCTCAAATTCATCCTAAATTCCAGATTTTCAGTTAAATCTTCCAAAAATCCCCAAGAAATCCAACTAATCCACCTAAAACTCCTCAAAAACCCTTTAAAATAAACTAAAAGTTTTTCATTTCACCAAGCAACTCGAAGTTCTAGCTAAAGGAGTTTCAGCAACAACAGTAACAGTGAAGATTTTTTTCCCAGCATTATATTCCATGACAATTGGTCCATCTCCAGTAGTAGATCTTTTTTTCGTATCAGTAATTAACAAGTTCTTGGAACTCTGAGAGTTTTTCCTGGCAGTCATCGCGCATCCCATGTGAATTTTTTATGAACCATTTTCTGTCACTGAAAAATTTACTCATAGCGAAAGAAGCATTATTTAAAATTCGATTAACTATTCGTAAAAATGCTTTTTACTGTCTTCTTGAAGAACTTGCATTATCTGAGTCTTTATCTTACGACATTCAATTGAAAACCTTTCTTTGTCCGCCCGGATCTTTTCGAGGATTTTGTCTGCGAGTAGCTCGGACTTGCTGCATTCAGGGATTCGGGGAATTCCTGAGTCTCTTAAGGGACTTTTGCTTCTTTGGTTTGAAAGCTCGAACTCGATTTCTCGTAAAAGCTCTTTGCTTGTTTTCATTTATTTGTTTGAATGGAAAAGAGGAAGATTTTTTTTAGGATTTTAAGATATGAGAGGATTTGAAGATTGGAGATTTGTTGGGGTTTAAGTTTAGCGAAAATAATTTTGTTGGGTATTTGAATGAAGTTTTATTTGAGGAGAAGTAGTTTTAAGGGAGGTTTAGAAGATTTGATGTTAGGATGGTAGGGCTTTGATTATTAGAGTTAGGGTCTTTGAGTGTAGAAGTTTATTTATATGAAAATACTTAGTCTAAATATTGTGATTTGAAACAATATGAATTTTAGATTATTTTTAGACTGCTTAATTTATGGATTTCTTTAGGGTTTCGCTTTGATAGATCATTTAACAAATTTATCATCGAAGTGTCTAGACTAATAGATATTTTTGATATTCAAGAATAGTTCAGCGTAATTTGATTCAAGTGCAATTTTCATAAACCTTAAACTTTTACATAATTATATCATTCCAGATTAATAAAGCCTTAGAGTTAAGTCAACATGAGAATAATTTATAGTAGGTTCCTTTAAGATTAATGATCTTCATCGAATATATCTGAGTTTTCATTCTATTATTGATTCCAATTAGACTCAGTGACATAAAATATAAATCATAAGAAGCGGGACATATTATTAGTTGATAGCTGCTATCAGAACTGTAATTTTCTCAAATCTTTGAACTATAATTAAATCATTCTTGCAAATCAAATAGAGCAACTCTCTATATTAAAGTAGTTGAAACATTCTTTATTTCTAAGATTGGTTGAGTTCGAAAAAATTGCATTTAAGATTCCATTAAATTAAAAATCATCTCCTAAACTACAAGATCAAATCTTAGCCTTTTATCTGATTACAAAACAGCTGTGGGTACATTTATATCATCAAACTAGAAAATATCCCTAATAAATAAAAAATAGTTGAAAAATAGATAAAATATAAAATATCAGAATTTAAGAGTAAGACACTAGAAAGATAACCTATCTCATCAAATACGAACTTCTTGTCACCCTATAACATAAATTAAAAACCCCTAAACCCCTTAAACCAATTAACCCATCCCAAACCCATTAAATCCTCTCCAAATTCTATTCTCAATCTCCAAATCTTCTATAATTAATGTCTTCGCTAATTCAAAAGCTAAGAGACTTCGACGTTCCAGACCTTTCAATAAGCTACCTAATAAACCAAGCTACAACCTTCGAAGAAGCCTTCCAATTATACATCCAAAAACAAGAAACCATGATAAAACTAATCTCCGAGTTCGGGTTAGACGAGAGAAACGCTCATCATTACGCTTACAATTCAAGAGACTACGAAGAAGCAGCATCTTTAATGTTTTCAACGATAAGACAAGTACGATCAACAGTCGAACAAGGAGAACTTTCAGATCGTTCAATAAGGTCAAAGGCTTTAGTCCCTAAAATAGACGACACGAGCACGATTTCGATTTACTTGGCAGCTCCAGGTGTTGTAATTGAAGGACGAGAAGTGATTTCAACAGATAGAGACGCTGCGAATTCTTTTATTTTAGACAGCTGGGGCAAAAAGCCTTTAGACCCTACGAAGATCCAAACTTATCCTCTTTATATTGTAAATGACCCGAGTCTTGTAGAGGGAAACTGCGTGATTTGTCAAGAAACTTATAAAATCAACGACGTTGTGTTGTTAATCCTTCCTTGCAATCACTTTTTCCATAAAGACTGTGTTTTGCATCATTTTCAATATAAAAGTGTGTGTCCCATCGACAATGTCCTTCTCTAATAATTCATGTCTTCTGATATTTTTAGTAAAGTCTTTCAAGATCCTCACAACAGGACCTGTGCTGATTGCTTTTCAACTGAAATCACTCATGCTTCTGTAAGTCACGGGTCTTTGATATGCTCAAGATGTGCTAAACAACATCGTGTTCTTGGCTCTGGGATTTCTTATGTCAAGTCACTTTCAGAGGTATGGCTTGCAAGTCATTTAAACTTAATCAGCACTTCAGGGAACTTTCAGTTAAGAAGCTTCTTCAAAAGTTTCAACTTCCCTGAATTGGCGAGTATCGAGTTCAAGTATAGCACGTTAGCTGCTAAGTACTACAGAGAAATGATTAAAGCGAAAGTAGGACTCGTCAAGGTGAACATGGCCAGGCCTGATATTGACCAGGGCATCTTTTTAATCACGGATCCTCTCGCTTATGGAAATAATGACCTGGAAATTGAAGATAAAAAAAATCAAGGGATTGGAACTTTTATTAATTCGGCTGTTTTGGCTGGGAAAGAACTTTATGAAAAGGTTAGGGAAAAGGAAGGATTTAAGAAAATTGAAGAAACTGCGGGAAAAGTTAAGTTTCATATTAAAAAAGGAGCGGAAAAAGGAGTCCAGTATGGAAAAGATGGAATTGTCTGGGGTGCTAATAAGGGAGCGGAAATCATTAAAAATGGAGGGGGGAAAGTTTATGAACATATTGAAAACAAAGCGAAGGGGTTTAAAGATGATACGAGAGATATCTTTGAAGGGATTGAAAGGAATACTATTGGAAGGGTAAAGAAAATCACTGGAAGAGATTATGTGGAGATTAGTGATGATGATAAGCCGAGTACTCCACCGAATTACTAATTGTTTAACTTTGCTTTAGTTTGAGTTTCAATAAATGGAAGAAGAAAGATGTTTAAAGTTAAACCTGGAATACTACCCAAAGTCACTCTCATTCACAATAATCCTTTTTGCAAGTCTTTCCTTCCTCATCTCTCTAATCGTGGCATCACTAGTCGCCCCAGACATAATCGATTCATCAAGTCTAACCTTTCCAAAATGCCCATCAACAGATTTTTCAGACTGCATCTCAAAAAACGAAACAAATCCAATATTTACAATCGAAATATCATTAAAACCTCACAACCAGATGCTTTACCTAGAATGCGACTTCAAGTCATCAGAAGACATTCATCTAGAAATTCCCTACAAATTAACTCTATACTACAAAAAATCCAATGAAAAAAAACTAGAAACAATGAAAAACAAGACAATGGAAATAAATTGCGAGTCATCATCTTGCACATCTCAGCTAATTTTTTACATTCCTTACATAAAATACGATGACTACATCGCGAAAGTCACTTTTTACAACCAGCTTCCAGTAGACTCCTTGAAATTTTCAATAAAATTCATCACAAAAGACTTCACAAATTTCTTCTTAGCAACAAAATACTTTTTTTTATCTCTTTCAATTCTCGCCCTGGGTTACTTTTGTTATTCTCTCTTCCGAGTCCGTCTTCGTCACTGGCCGCGACAATCAAAAATAATCGGCTTAATGCTGGTCAGCCTTGTTCTCTTCAACGAGCCGCTACTAGCACTGTCTCTTCAAAGGTTAACAACTGGCTGGTCAGGTGTTTCAGTATTTTGTAACTCGCAATTCGCAGCATTTTTGCTGATGTTTTGGTTCCTTATACTTCATGATGACTTCTCTTGGAAGAAATGGCTTTTTTCAGTGATTTTTGAAGGAACTTTCGTATTTATTTTCTTTATTTTAACCTGTTTCACTTACATGTTTACAACAGTTGAACTGAAATTCGATCCTACTTTCAGTTGGAATGATCAGTTCCCAGATTGGATAAAAAGAGTTTTTATTGCAGCTTTGGTGATTTTAGTGATTTTAGCTATTTGGATGGTGGTTTTAGTTGTTTATTCAATTCTCAAGTTCAGGGCGAGATTGTTGAGGGATAAGGTGTTAAGTTGCACTGTTTATGGAATGATTATCGCGAGTTTTTTACTTATAGGACTTGGAGCTTTTCAGCCTTTACCGCGCAGTGGCGCGGTTTTACTTGTGAGTTTGAGTCTTTTTAACTTGTATTTCATTACTTTAGCCTGGATGTTCTCTCCGAATCGAATGGATTATCTCAGCTTCGAGTTGGACATCATTGCCAGTCCTCACGGCGAAGCGAAAGAAGACCAAAACAGGACTATTTTAGCGAGTCCTGTAAATTTACAAGGAGATAATAAAGTTTAAGTTATTTTCACTTATTTTCTTTCAAATCTATTCAAATTTAAATGAACAGGAAAGACAAGTTCGTCGAAATTTTGAACCCGAACAGTGCCTTGACGACCATTGGTCTTTCAGGACAGATCTCAAAACAAAGTGACCGATTTAGCCAGTCAACGATTTTATCTATGCACAAGTCAGGAAAACTTCAGATTCCTTCATCGACCCGTCATTCTTTAAACATTCAAATCCCAAATCTGACCTTTCAAGTCTTTCTCCCTTCTTGTAAAAGTTTCGCTATTGAATTATCTTTTTTTGATAACGTCAAAACAAGAAGAAAAATTCTTTTGAGCAGTTTTCATTCGATTTCGAAGAATTCAGTTCAAAGTAAACTTCCAATTTTTAACTTGCCGAAAGAGACTTGGTTGAACCTTTGCATTGACATTGCTTCGCTTTCGAGTTTCTGTTTTTCTTATTGTTTTGAAGAACTTGACTCGATTTCAGTGACTGGCGCTTGCAAGGTCAGGAGGATTTTTTCTTGTTTAAATAATTTCGGAGATTTGCCTTCTGGGTATCAACTTCCTGTCTCTTCTCAAAATGTTTTGATCAATTCGCACTTTTTTGAAGAGGTTTTTGGAGCCAAAAAAGCTTTTGATGAAAATTTTAAAAGTGATGTGAAAAAAATGGAGGGAAGGGGACTTTCTGCTAATAATCGCTCTGCATGTAATATTTCTGGAAGGTATTGTGCTTTGAGCTTTAGGAAACAATTGAGGCCGATTGAGAAGTCGGATAGTTTTTATGAAAATGCTTTTAATAATATCAGTGGGAAGAGGAAATCAACGCCGCCTTTTGTCCATTTGAATAAAGAGTCACTTTTTTATGACCCGGTTTCGAAGGCTTATGTGAATTAAGTCTTAGATTAATATATTACATTAAATTGGAGAAAGCTTCTCACCATTCATAAGCTCTCTTTGAAAAACTTCTAATTCAAGTTTCATCTCTTCAAGATTCGAAGTCTCAGTGACTTCAGTGACAATACTTTCCTTCCTCCTCGGCATCTCAACGATGCCATCAACCATTTTTTCATAGTTCTTAAAATTTTTCTCGATTTTGCTCATCTGGCAATATCTGACTGCCATGTCTTTGACAGTCGGTTCAAAAATATCAACAATGATCTGCCAGTTACTATACAAGACCCGAAAGTTAGGAATTCTTTCATTAATATAAGCGTCGTAAAGACTCATATCAGAGTTCAGCTTCGTTTTCGCTTCATAAGCAGTAAAATAAGCGAAAAGTCCTGGCCTGAAATGAGATTCAGGAACTTTGTGTAAAAGGATCCCCCAGTAAATAATTTCTAAAAGATTCAGGTGAAAAATACTTGAAATATGGAAAACTAGTGATAATGCCTTTCGTGAGTCCCAGGAATAAGAGTTTTTCACGTCTTGAGCTAGAAATTTTAAGAGAAATTGTCTTTTGTAGTAGCTTCCCGCTTTGAAGTAAGCTTCGTCTATCTTTTGGTAGGATTTTAGAAGAGGATTGTCGGGATTTGAAGGAAATACTGGGTCTGGGGGCAGGTCACTTGGAGATATTATCGGGTCGAATGGGATTTTCACGCAGGTGATACTAAGATTCGATTTTCGGGTTGACATTAAATATAGATTATTTTCTTGTTTTTGATGAGGATAGATTAGTGGAAAATTGGTTTAATCTTTTGAGGCTGTAACCGTTTTTTAGAGATATTTTTTGAGGAAAAATCTGAAATGTTAAAAAAATTCGGAGATTTTATAAGTTTTTTGGGATTTTAGGGAAGATGGTATTTGGGAGTTTTAGAATTATTTTTTTTTTAGGGTGAGATTGGTGGTTGGTGTTTAGTTTTGAAGTGTTGAAAAATTTTCAGGTAATATTTGGACTTGCCCTCTTTGTAGCTTCTCTTCGGATACTTGGGGTTGATGATTCAGATCTGATTACAGAATAATCCTTAATAGCAATAACAATTTTTAATAATATAAAACTTTGATTGCATTCTTTTTAATCAATTATTTGTAAATGTATTCAGCTTTAAGACCCAACAACTGACTATCCAATTTTCATGTCTTGTCTCAAAAGGTTGCACTTTCAGCTTTATTTGAGAATATCGAAGTCCTGGTCTTATTGATTCAAATGTTGTTTTGAACATAAGAAACGCCTGGGGAAGCGGAATGAAACATGTCGACGTTTATTTGTTCCCTTGTGTGCCTTGTGGAGACTCTGCGAGTCAAGAAAGAGCCTTAGTGAATGCGATAAAAGTTTAGAAATATTGGATGATCTGGCTTTATATTTAGACTTAGGCCTGGACCACAAATCTGGCAACGAACTAAAATTTCATTCTTGAACTTGTGAATCAACTGAAGAGTCTTGGCCAAACAATAAGAAAAAACCCATCTACTATATTATGCAATAAAAATCGGCCTAAACTAGTCCAATAGTTCATCTTCCACTCTAATCCCCTCACTACAACAACAACTCAATTTTTTCCAACTTCTCTCCATTCCTCTGCTTGACTAACCAATAAAAAAATCAATAAATCTACAAAAAACTCTCTATTCCTCAATTTTCACCCTGAACACTACCCTAAACCCTAATAACCCTAATCCCATTCCAAAACCGATAATTCAAATGGACGACAAAAAAAAATCAATGTACAAGTCCTCCTCAGACGTCTTCAACTTCACATCAGAAGTGCGTCGCCTAGAGCGAAACATCGGCGACTTCACACGAAAGTTGGAGCAAGAACGACGAGCTTCTATCCTGCTCGATAAAGAAATTGAAGAAATGACTGCAGCGTTGAATGAGAGGAAATCAGGATACACGACAGTCAAAACAAGTCAAAAAAAAGTGAACCGTGATCATATCAGCGAGTTGGAAGAACAACTGGAACTCACGATGAGACAACTTAGTAATATTAAAGCGTCGAATCAGAAACTACGTGAAAAAATTAACACCCTGCGCAAGGAAAAAAATCTTTGTAATCAGGATAATAAACGGGTGGAAAGTGAGATTTCGGAAACTAAAGTGAAAGTACAGGAAGTTAATGAAGATGCGGTAAAGTTTCAAAAAAGTTTAGATCAGCAGAACTCGAGATTGCTTACTATCTCCAAGTCACAGGAAGAGGATAATGGGATTTATTCGACTCGTATGTCTAACTTGCAGAGCCAGATCTTGAATGATAGGAAGGAAGGCAGCAAGTTTTTAAAAGACTTCACAGTAAAATTCGCCAAACCCATGGCAGACGCGAGTGAACTTTTCCAATTAACCAAAAACGCAGCGAAGCACTGGAAAGAAAGATGTGTGAGTACCTTACAAGAAATCAACAAATACCAAGACTTCATAAAAGAGCTCAACAATGGTTTACAAGTGATGCAGAAACATTCAGGAAAAAGCACATATCAAGAGATAGTAGATGACTACATCAACAGTTTTGAAGAAAACATTCGTCTAAGCAACCATGTCTACGAACTAGGCGAAGAAATCATCCACGTCGAAGACGAAATCGTTGCAAACGAGCAGCAAATCGCATTATTAAACGACACCAAAGAAAACGACTACTCAAATAAAGAAAAAATCCTGATGGAAAAAACCAAAAACCTTCAAGATCTCAAACAAAAAAACCAAGAAATCAAAGAAAATACTTCCGAGGTAAAAAAAAACTTACAAGAACTAATGAAGCCCCTCGTTGAAATCCGAGTCGCTTTCAAAAGCACGAACTTGCCACTGAAGCTGAACAAAGACCAACTTCAACTCGAAAACGACGAGCAAAACGAGTTAGAAATAGACGAAATGAAATTTTTACTAAAACAACTCGACGAGTACATCGATCAAGTGATCTTGATGAAGTCCAACTCCTGGAGTGACGCTTCAGGTAAAAATGATCAGCAAGTGAAAAGAACGAGATATGAAGTCGACTTAGAAGGACTCGTCCCCGTCGAGGACCACGAAATCCTATCAAAGGAAGAAATGAATGACAGGGCTAAGGAAATGATCTCGAAATATGAAGCGCATCACTAGTTTAACCTTTCCATTAATCCGCTAATTATCTACTCGAAGCTAAAGTCGTTTTTACTGCGTTTTGAGCGTCTTGCTGACCGAGGGTCAGTTGTTGCTGCAGCTCGGCAGGGGTAAAGTCGTAGGGCACTAATGTTCTGTTTAGGTGAGTTGATGGGTATATCGTGTACTCGATGTTCACGTCGGGGAAGTCGTGTTGAGCGTTCTCGAGAACTTGCATAAATAAGTCAAATGCGACGATTTCTAAGTATCGGAGAGTCACTTGAAGGGTCTTGTAGTTTATTGCCTCGACTTCTTTTAGCTTTAGACCTGCACCCATCACTGCGTGGATTATCGTGTTTGCGTTGCTGTAGCCTAATTGCTCGCAAGCGTTTATTCCGCTTAGAAGGTCTACGGAGAATTTGATTGACCCGGAAACAAGCTGGTACTTTCCACTGCTATATTTAACGATCGGCAAAATACCTGGTTCACTAGCACTAGCATAAATTCCAGTTTGCATATTAGCCAAGGTCTGTCCAGAGCTGTTGAAAAAAACATAGCTTCCTGTAAGTAAGTCAGTAGTTCCAACCCCGACCCATCTTTGGAACTTGATTGGTGAGAGCTTGGTGACAGTTTTCTTCAAAGGTGAAGAGTCATAAAGACCAGATTCTAAAGTAAGTCCAGTGATGAGTCCTCCAATCCAGTCCTGATAAATCGCGCTGTAGGTGAATGAAGACCAGAACGTGTTGAGCTTTGAAGTCACGTTTTGCTCTTGGCCTTGAGGCAGAGAACCGACGATTAAGGCGTTCAGGGCACCGACTCCGACCCCTGTCACTACATCCCATTGGACTGATTCTGCTGGTAAATTGTTGATTAAACCTATGATCGCACCTGCTTCGTATGCACCTCGCTCACTACCTCCTCCTATTGCCAGGATACGACATTTCCCGTTGATTGCGTATACTGATGAAAGGCTCAGCAGCAAGATTATTCTTCTCCACATTTATATTTGATGATTGTATTTTTCACATTTGGTTAGTGGAGAGTTAAAGCAGACTGGGTGTTAGGGTGTTAGGGTGTTAAGGTGTTAGGGTGTTAAATTATTAATCAACTCTTAACTATGTATGAAATTTAACAAGATAATTTTAGTGTTTTAGTACTTTTTGCTTGGTTTCTAAAAAATATTCTCAAAAGTGATTTTGATTTTCCCAGACTCATTCTCAGGAAAAGTTCATATTTGAGTCAACACTAGAAAAATGGAAACAGAAAACGTCCTAGCCTCTGATTTCGCGAACACCTTCGAAACAGTAGAAAAGCAAGAAGAAACCCGCCTTCGTTCTATTCTATCTGACAACCGTTGGGACTTCGACACCTGGATGGACTTAGTGAAGCACATAGAGAGCTACGTAAGATATAAACAGAAATCAAAAGAGCTTAACATCAAAGTTTATCGAGAAATCCTCTCCGAGTACCCTCTCTGTTTCGGTTACTGGCGAAAACTCGCAGACATCTACTCAGTCCAAGGCCAAGAGGATCAAGTGATATCAACATACGAAGAAGCCTTAGACTACCTTCCAGTCTGCATCGAGATCTGGGCAGCTTATTGTTCTTGGAAGGCAAACAAGCGCGGAGAAGACGAAGCTAGAATGTAAGATTCAACTAGTTTATTCGAAAGAGCTATTTCATCATCAGGAAAAAGCTTCAAATCATGTCTTTTATGGGACAGATACATCGAGTTCGAAAAAAGCAAAAAACGCTGGGAAAACGTTGGAAATCTTTACTGGCGCATTTTGCATGTTCCCAATGAAAAACTTCATGATTACTACGGAAAGTTCAAACTTTTCATGGATGCCAAAGGACGGAAAATGGAACATTATGGCGCTTTTCCCCCTGCTCATCCTGATAGGACCAGTCTGATGTTTGACCCAAGCGACCCACGTACTGACCAGTCAGATTACGAGACTAAAGTCGAGATGCATTATTCAGCACTTTGTGAAGTTCACAGACAAAACCGACTAAAAGAAATCGTCACGACTTATGAAGCGACTTTGAAAGAATTCAACAAAAGAAGACTATTTGAAGCTGGAATTAAAAGAACCTTCTTTCATGCCAAGTCACTTGATGAACAACAGTTGGAAGTCTGGAGAAAGTACCTGGAATTTGAGGAAAATGAAGGAAATTATGAAAAAACTGTTCTTTTATATGAAAGAGCTGTTGTTCCATTGTGTTATTATGCGGAGTTCTGGGAAAGATATGCTGCTTTTATTCATAAAAGTCATGGTGACCAGCCTGCCAGAGGTATTTTTCAAAGAGCTATTCAAAAGTTCTTAAAAAATCGACCTGATCTCTACCTGGCCCAAGGACATTTTGAAGAAACTTTAGGAAATTTAGATGTTGCAAGGAAGTTTTATATACAGGTTTATGAAGACATCGCACCTGGACTATTCGATGGAATTTTCAGACATTTAAATCTAGAAAGAAGGGCAGGAAATTTAGAAATCGTTGAAAGTTTATATCAAAAAGCTTTAAAATTCGCGAAGATGTCAGACCAGGACACTTTAACCGTTTTTGTTTCTCAACATTTAGCAAATTTTCACATTTTCATAAAAAACGATCCATCTTCCGCTATAAAGATATACGAAGAGGCTCTATGTTCAATCACAAGCAGAAAGTCCTTATATCTATCTTACATTGAAAGTCTACAATTCGAAGAAACTTCATCAAGACTAACAAAAATCAAAGAAACCTACGAAAAATCAATAAGCGAGTCATCCGAGGTAATTTTTATTTATGAATAGATCCTGACTATAGCTCACTAAAGAATCAAAAGAAGAAATGTGGGTGGCTTACCTTGACTTCATGCGAAGCGAATGGCCAAGTCTACCTCCAATCCTAGAAGTCGAATCACGTTACAAGCAGTTCAACCCTCTCGCCGCTCCTCACAAGTCAGCCTATTCCGACTGGAAGTCAACAAAGTCCAACTCTCACCGTTCAGGTCTCAAGCGTTTCAAGGCAACTAGCTAGGAGTAACCTTTCTAATAATTCATGTCAAAAATCACTTCATTCACATCATCAGACCGGCCAACAAATCACACACAAATCAAAGGCGACCTAAACGAGTCAAGTGATCATTTCGACCTCGACGATTCCTTCAGTGAGTCCATCTGTGGGTCAATAGCGGAAGGCCACGAGTCGGTCTTGATACAAAAAGTTCCTTATTTGGAATGTCTTTTAGGAACTTTTTTGACTGACCATGAAGCACTTCTTTTGAAAAGTGTGACAGAAGGCGACTTGCAGACCTGTCGAGACCTTTTAAGTCGGAAGAGAATGGAACTGACTTCGAAGTTTGAAGACGGAAATTCTTTGCTGCATATCGCGGCCGGCCGGGGTTTTTTGAAAATATGTGAAGTGCTTTTAGATTATGGAGAAACTGCTGATGTGAACGCTTTGAATCGAAATTTAGACTCGCCTCTGCATTTGGCTTGTTTTCAAGGGTTTTTGCAAGTGGCTCAGTTGATGGTTAGGTCTGGCAGTGAGATTAACAGGAAGAACTTGGATGGAAATACTCCTCTCCACCTGGCTTGTTTAAATGGAAATGTGGAACTCGTCAGTTGGATACTCACAAGAAGTCCTTTAACTGAACTTATCAACTTGGCTGGCGCAAGAGCTGAAGAATTAGGAAGTCAAGAAGTGAAGAAGGCTTTTGTCAAGTTTTATAAAAGAACTATTGTTTCTCCTGGACCCGCTTTGATTAAAGAACAGATAAAAACCGCTCGTGTCGTTAGAGGGGATGAGGGAAAAGTTCGCACTAATGACTTTGAAGTCTTAAAAGAACTTGGAAAAGGAAGCTTTGGAGAAGTCTTTCTTGTCAGAAAGCAGGACAGTCATCAGCTCTTTGCAATGAAAGTACTTCAAAAGGAAAAAATCGTTTCTCAGAATTTGATTAAGTATGCTTTGACTGAAAGAAATGTTTTGAGTTACTTACAACATCCTTTCATTGTTGCACTTAAATTTGCCTTTCAGACTTGTGAAAAGTTGTTCTTGGTTCTTGACTTCTGCCCTGGAGGGGACTTGGGACATCATCTTGCGAGTGAGAAAAGGTTTACTGAGTATCGGGCGAGGATTTATTTGTGTGAAATTATTCTTGCTTTGGAAGAACTGCATAAAAGGAATATTATTTTTAGGGACTTGAAACCTGATAATATTGTTATTGATTGTGATGGACATGCTTTACTTACTGACTTTGGACTTAGTAAGGAACATGTTATGGATAATTATCAGGCTAGAAGCTTTTGTGGAAGTTTGGCTTATCTTGCCCCTGAAGTTATTAGAAGGCAGGGACATGGAAAGGCTGTTGATTGGTATTTACTTGGAGTTGTTTTTTATGAAATGGTGGTTGGCAAGCCTCCTTATTTCTCAATGGACAAAAAAGAGCTACTTCAAAACATCCAGAAAGGAAAACTAAAAATTCCAGCAAGTCTAAGTACAGAAGCAAAAGAACTAATAATTGACGTAACCTTTACTTAGCTTCTCCAACGTGACCCAAGACGTCGACTGGGTTCCTTACGAGATGCAGAAGAAGTGAAAGAGCATCGGTTTTTCCGAGGAATCGACTGGGAATCCGTGCTTCGAAAGGAGCTGAGGCCGCCAGTGGTAAACAAAATCGAGGCTCCTGCTTCAGGAGTGCCTGCAGAAGAGATATTCGGTGAAATGACTCAAGGCGAGACTAACAAAATCATGGGCTGGACTTTTGTTCATCAGTAGTGTAAGTTAACACATTAACTAAAAGCTTGTACCTTGGTCAACGTTTAACGGCCCTTGAATGTATCCTCGAGGAGGAGCGAAGGTTGGGTTGTAGTAGTTCCATTTCAATTTATAGAGAAGAGTTGATTGGTTGCAGACCTGCCACAACGCATAAAGCAATCCCAATGAAACACCTCTAACAATCCAAGACACCCACCTCTTCTGAGTAGGCAATTCAGGTAAATAATTCAAAACAACCAACAAAAGTCCTCCAGAGCACATAAGTGCACTAACCAAATATCCTTCAAGTTCATACTGCTTTTCATATTCCCTAGAAACATACTCAGTCCTTCCTTCAGAGTCATACCCAATCCAGCTATACTGATAATACTTCACAAACACAAATCCAGAAATACACAAAAAATAAGCAAAAAGAGTAAAAACAAACCAAACAACCGGCTTCAAAATCAAATCATAAAAAAAATAAATCATCACCAAAGCAGCAGTAAAAATCATTAAAATTCCTCCAGTTTTTTCGATTTTTCGTTGAGTACTCTGAGAATACTGGACCTCTCTTCCAGTGCGAATATTAACAAAACTGATAAGTTTCTGCAAGTTAAACTCAGTTCCAGGAACGATTTCCCAGATATTATGTCTGTTGACTCGCCATTTGTTACCTTTGAATTCAAGTCCATCTTTAGGAATCACGATTATTTGAGCGAGAAGGCCAACTGAGAACATTTTAAACAGTTGTTTGGTTTCTTCAGCAGCGTGAATGACTCCGAAGAAAACAGGTCTCATGCCTTGTCCCAGTGAATTCAGTCCTGTCTGTTCACATGAGTTTCTTCTGAAGACCTGAGCGATTTCCGCATGAGTTTCTTGAACCTCTTTACACAAATGGCACTTTTCATGAGTCACATTCGGTAAAAATAAAACAACTGCGAAGTAACTTCGGCCTTCACTTAAAATAAACTCTTGAAAGGACTTTGCATTAAAAGGAATAAGTCCCTGGTTGTCATTCGCCATCATCTGCATCTTTTTCGCTTTAGTCCTTCCAACAAAAGCGACGCCTGAGTCCCCAGCGACAAGTAGAAAGAGCAGAGAAGTGAAAAGCATGAATAAAAATGAGTATAGCCGAAATGATAACCCCAACAATCGAAAGTTATTTAGACGACCGAAAGAATGAAAACTCGCCAGCGACTTATTTCCACGCGAATAAACCTCCGTCAATGCCAATCAGTTCTTACCTCAAACGTCTTGAGCAGTTCATGAAATGTTCAGAAGAAAGTTTTATTTTCGCCTTGATTTACTTGGACCGGCTAAGTGAACAAGAAAGTGATTTTATTATAAACGACTTCTGCATTCATCGTGTTTTTCTGGCAGCTTTGGTAGTGGCTGCCAAGTTTATTGATGATAAGTATTATAAAAACTCTTATTATGCGCGTGTCGGCGGAATCAACACTTGTGAAATGAACACACTTGAACATCAGTTTCTTATTTTGATTGACTTTCGACTTTTTGTTAGTCCTGATGAGTTTGAAAAGTATCGAATTGCTTTAATTCCGCATAATAGTTAGTGTAAGAGTCTTAAGTTAGAGAAAACTTAGTAACCTGGAGGAGCGAATTGAATGAATGATTGTGGAATAAACTCTTGGGCGTTGTAGTGGTCTGGAAACCCTGGAGATATCGGCATCATGTAATTGGATCTTGGAATTGCTTTCTTGCAGTCTATCCACTTTCCGTTTATGAAGTTGCTTTCAGAGTTTGCTAGAAGCTTTTCTGTTGATTCTTCGTCCACGAATGTGATGAAGCCGAAACCGCGTGGCTTTCCTGTGTCTCGGTCCATCATCACGATTGAGTCTTCAACATCTCCAAACTGCTCAAAGAACTCTTTAAACTTTTCTTCACTAATATCATTAGGCAATCCTCCAACAAATACCTTTTTAGTCCTGAACGAATATTGAAGGTTAATCGAGTTATTTTCCCTAGGAACAGCCCTTTTGCAGTCAGCGACGCGTCCATCAACGACCTGTTCCTGACTTAAAATGGCGTCAACCAAATTAGAGTCCTCCATAGTGACGAATCCAAAGCATCTGGAGCGTCCAGAGTTCCTATCAACCATCAAAACGCAATCCTTGACAGCTCCTAATATCGTGAAGTGGCTGAGAAGTGATTCTTGAGTGGTATGAGGAGAAAGACCACCAATGAACAGTTTGTTGCTAGCTGTTGATTACGATTTGGAGTCTTCCATACTTTACAATCTAATCTAGTGAAAGCTTATCAAAAGACTTCCACAGAGCCATGATGAAAGTCATATTTAAAATAATGGAAGAACTGGAACCACAAAGGAAATCGAGAAGTGAATTGAGTGATTTTGATTGAAGGATAGAGAATGGATTAGTCGAGGTTATTTTGGAGAAAATTGAGGATTATGAATAGAGTTAGGGGGTTGCATGAGGACTTTTGAAGATTGAGAAGATGATCATTGAATTTGAAAGGTAGATAAAGGAGGAATTGATTTTAAGTGGATTAGAGGGCCGCGTTGAAGGGTGTTTTGAGAGTCTTGGATTGGGAAGGTGGAAGAGTGTTTTGAAGGGTTGAATAGAAATGATGTCTCTGGATTATAAAAAATTAGAAACGCGGATTTTAAAATGTATTGAGGCACTTTCTGGATACTTGAAGTTGAGAGGCCGATATCGGATAAGAAAATCACGAATAAGGGAGTGGAATGTGTTTAATATTGCATGATTGAGATATGAGGCAATGTGGGTAAATGTCAGAAGACGTTCGAAGTGATCAAGTCTTAATTTCCCGACAGTACGAAGACAATTTTTTCTATCGTCAACGCTTTTATTCACATCATCACAGATTACGGCCCGATGAGGTTTAAACAAAGACTCCATCTGCCTATCACAGGACTCACCGACCCAAGGCCCAGCGCGAAAGACTTCTGGATTTGATGAAAGAAGGACAAAAATCTTTCACTCTTTAACATAAGGCTGACATTACTGAAATATTACGATGGTCAGCTAATTTTTTACTTAGGAGTCTGGATTGCCTGATGAAGGGTAAATTTCATGAAAATTCTCAAGAATCCCAAAAAAAAACTCACAGTTGACTTTTAATACTTTCATAAAAATACTAAGGAACTCAGGCCCATGATCGTTTTGGTGAAGTCTTTAAGGTTCTGATAACTCGACTTTGGGACTATTGCAAAGCAGGAAATTTAGATGAAAAAATAAATTAATTATCTTACACTCTCATGTTGATTTATTAAAAGCATATGGAAGACGTCGATAACCTTCTCTTGCATAGTCTTCAAGATGTGCAGTTCAAACATTCTGCATCCATCACGTCAATAAACTCATTGGAAAACCCAGAATTACTCATTCTGCTCACGATTACGATGCTTAATAATATCACTCATAGTGACATACCTGTCGAGATTCCCATGACGCTCTCGGCTAAGTACAAACTTTGTATGAAACTTGCTGAAATGATCAAAGGTCTTGGCTACTCATCAGAATTAAACTTCAACGCATTTTTATACCCAAACCTAAAAGACGTGCGTCACATAATCTCCTGCCTTCTGGAAAACATGCCAAAAGAAGAGGTGGAAGTGACAGTATTAGACGAGACATCCGGTCAGATCTACTGGCGAAAAATCAAAGAAAACATAAAATCCTGGTCAAGTGAAAGTTGGAAGGCACCATTCGAGCGTCTTCACCAAATGGAGTTCAAAAACGTTTTAGCCCTTTACGACGGAAGCGACCTTCGAGAAGACCTTCAAGAAGCTTGGGACGAGTACCTTCAAAGAAGAGTTCATTTTAAAGTGCGACTTGGCAAATCCGCTCCTCTTTCCCTTCTCACAACTCAAGTCCACCTCAGCCAGTCAGTCCAAGTAAGAAGCTCTGACAATGACTTTGTCTTAAAATCAACAAGCAAGTCTAAAGAAGCTCCTCAAATCGCCAAACAAGACCTGGCAGAGTCAAGACTCCCTTCATTGCAAGAAGTCCTTGAAAGAGCTCTTGAAGTGACTGAAGAATCTGCTGGAAACTTCGCATTAGAAACGGAATTCACTCAAGTTGAACAGGAAATTATGAAGAATGAAGAAAGCAACGTTGATATTTCCACTGAAACTGGAATCACTGTTGAAGGAAATAAAGAACCTGAAAATCGACAGGAAGAAATAAATCAACTTGAAGGAAAACTTCAGAATTTGTATGAAGAAGTTCAAAATAATGAAGCTTTAATTGCTACTGCACAGGCAGAACTTACGAAACTTGCACAAAATACGAAAAGTTTGAAAGTTGAGAATGAAGTGCTTAAGAAAGACTTGGAACAAAAGCATAAACTTGCCACTGCTCTCAATGTCGGAAGCACAGAAGCCATTGAAACTGAAATCAAAGAACTTGAGACTAATCTTGCAAGGATGCAAAAGGAATGGGAAGACTACAGGAACCCTATCATGGAAGAACTTAAGGATAAGGAAAAAAGAACTGAAAAACTCAAAGAAAGCTATTCTGATAAAATTGAAGAAATCAAACAAATGAAGGCAGAACTCTCAGAAATCGCTGAAGAAGCTGAAATGAAAGAAGAAATTTTAGAAATGCTTAAAGTTGAAGATTCTAAAGGAACCAGTGCTATGAACAGAAATGCTTTTATTAAGAAAATCACTGAAACTATTGATAAGTTGAGGAATCAGAAGAAAGGAATTCAGAAGATCATCAAGGATATCAATGGAATGAAAACTAGTGTTGAAATGTCAAGGGATAGTCTTAAAAGAGTTGATAGTAGCACTGAAGACCTTGTCTTTCAAGATGCTAAAAAGAATTCGAGCTCTAAAGTCATTTATAAACTGCTTGTTGACCTTAGGGAAAACTATGAAAGTCTTATTAGGACTGTTGAGGAACAGTATAAGTTGCAGACCAAAATCAGTGACTTTGAAATCAGGATTGAAGCTGTTCTTGCTAGGAACTCAAAACATGATATTGAAAAGTTGAGGGCTGACCTTGAAAAAATTAAATCGGAAAATAATTAGTTTAGGAAAATTATAAGATTTTTTCCTTGTGCTATGATAATCATTTTTAGTACATGGAGTTTCTTTTATCTTTTAGAAAATGTAGGAAGATCAAAGATGGGTAAGTTATTTGAAGATTTGTTGGAGGAGTTGTTAAAGTAGCAGACATCGCAGAGTAGATATTATTGTATTTGATAAGCTGCTTATTATTTAAAATTAGTGTCTATAATTCAGATTACATAAATGTCTTTACAGGTAAACTCACTTGCAGAAGATATAAAGATATATCCTCCCGAAGATCCAGAATTTATTCCAGTGACTATTAGCAGAAATTATCTAAAAATAAAAACTCTAAAACAAGAGTACCAATATAGCGATACCTATCAAGCAGCCATCAATACACTTTCTCAGAATTTCGCAGGTTGGAAAAGGACTCGAGGTGACGGAAACTGTTATTATCGATCAGTGATTGCTTCTTACGTAATAAAAATACTCCACCCTTATAGAAACAATTCAGAACTAGAAAAATTTATCAATATTATGAAAAATTCTTTAAAATCTCCTCACATTGATGACCTTAGAGATTCTGTAGAGAAAATGATTGAAAAATTCACAAAAATCTTAATGACAAGAAAAACAAAACAACAAAAAATTGAGCATTTCAAAGAAATTCATCATTCTTTGCAGAATAAAAACTTTGATACTGATTTGATTTATACATCTAGAGCTATCGCTTTGAGTACTTTGAGTGTTCAAGAATATGAATATATTATCAATATATTTATGGTAGATGGAATTGATTTTACTATTAATAATGTTTCTACATTCGGAAATGAGGCTGAGGGAATAGAATTGAAAATGCTCCCAGTTGGACTTGATATTAAAGTAGTTCAATATAATAATGATGGAGCTGCAAAATTTATGGTTAATGAATTTTATAATGATTCAGTTGAAAAAGATTACTTGAAAATTAATATTATTTGCAAAACTAGGGGACATTATGATAGTCTATACAGTGTGAAAGACCTTGAAGAGGATGGATTTAATTTCGCAGCAAGATGTTACACTTTATTCAGGGCAAAAATCTTAGATGAATATTAATTAGATAATAATCACAATATATGATGAAATGTAATAAGAATTAAATTATAGGTGGAAACATAACTATTCTCAAATCTCAATACCTAATTATTTACAAAAGCTCCACCAAATAGTTTTTCTTTCCCGACTTGTTAATTTTTTCTAAAGTTTTATGAATCGATTTAACTTTTGTGATCAATTCATTCAAATTATAATCTTCCTTCGCAGGAGCCTTAAAAGCAGTAGGAGGCTGAGGAGGAGGTCCAGCCTGTTGCAAAATAAAAGTAAAAGTTTCAGACAACACCCTGATAGAGTCCTGCCGATTATTCCCAATTCCAAGAATTCCAAAATGATGACTTGCCAAAATTTCATAAATAGTAAAAACCGCTCCTTTACAAGTTTCCAAAGAATAAGTCATACTTTCAAGTCTACACATATGAAAAAGTCCTCCAATGCTCAAGTCTTTAAGATCAGGATGTTCAATATGCCAGCACAAAAAGTAGCATCTTTCATCAAACTTGTTAAAATCTTCAACATTTTTCTCATCCTCCTGACCTTCGCCTTTAATCATTCTCGGTTTTTCATAAAAATTTCTAGCCCGGGTGGGTTTCGAGGTAGTTAAAAGATTTGTGAAGTTATCACCAAAGAGGTCCTCAACAATGGTGAATTCATCTTCTTGCTCTTCAAACTCAATGTAGTACTTTCCTGAGTTAGGTTCAACAAATCCTCCAACAAGCGTATGAAACATAAAATAAGAAGAAATAACGATTCCCACATTAAGTCTGATATCAATTCCCCAATACACCGGAAGTCCTCCGTCATTGAAAGGGTCAGGAAAGGCGACGAGTTCGATACAAGCGAACCCGATGACATTTCGTGAATAAAGCTCTTTTCCTACTTTCCACCCAATTTCAAGAATTTCTGAATGTGGAAGAGACGCCTGAGGAAAAAAGACTCCAGTGTTGAGATAGTCCCTGCTTTGCATGCGGTCAACAGCGCACAAGTACCGGATTCCCCCGTCAGGTTCGATGAGTACACAAATGCAAGGAGAGGCGATGTTACTCCGAGTTGTAGGAGTCTCTTGAATGATTCCACCAAAGTTGCAGAAAGCATTTAAAAAGCTGTTCCAGGTTTCCCATAAGGAAAGCATTACGAACTTTACTACTATTGGCAGAGCTTTAACGAGTTCTTGCAAGATCTCTCCTGAGAACTCTTCTTTCATCGTTTCCATTCGACGGATCTTGACGACTGACTTGAGTTTTGTGACGTCTAGATAAGCGATCCCGCGACTACGGACCTCGGTGTTGATTTTTATCATCCAGACGTCGATGTGGAGGTTCTCGTATATCAGACTTGAGAAGGTCTTGTAAAAGCTTTCATGAGTCTCGATGTTTGAAACGTGCAGCGGCAACTTGATACCGATGCTTTTGAAGATGTCGGTACAGCCGATTTTTGTTGAAAGGTCGTAAACTAGTCCTGGCTCGCCACTCATCATGGGAATGTTGAGAAGGTCAGTGAGCCAGATGTCATCTTCAGTGGTTTCGTTAGGAACCATGTACGCGTTTTTTCCCTTTATCATTTCTTTGATTTCATTAAGTGTGCTTGATGATAGAAAGAGAAGTTTTGAAGTTGAGTAGAGACTATTTAAGCTGATGCCATGATTAGGTGTGATAAATGTCAGTCTTTTTCTTACTTCTGGAATCTCGCAGAGGGTGAGCACCGAGTAGTAGTACTCAGTGATGTCGCTGTGAAGGGCAACTGGAGACACATAAACTATTGACACTAGAGGGTCGGTTAAACCGAAAACTCGCATCAGTTGAACGTTTTGCTTGGCGTAGAAGAAGTTCTTTGTTGTGTCTGGGCTCAGAGAGCCCAGATGGATTTCAACTCTTTCTTCGTTTTTCATCCTCGGCCAGATATTTTTAAAGGCCTGTTGACGACGGTTGAACTGCTCAACTCGCTCTTGTCTTACGTTTTTTATGTTCTTTTTAGTTTCTAGCTTCTTTAGGTATAGGCGGAAGTACAGCTGGATAATCTTTGCCTTGATGTTCAAAGCGCGTAAATGACGATACTGCCGAGCAGCATAAAAAGTCCTAAACGCAGTTTGAATTTTAACTGCTGCCAGATGTTTCCCTGCAGTTCCCCTATAAGCTACTTTATGAGACTTCATCATGTTTTGAACTTCCGGTAAATTCAAAATAAACCTTTTAAACTTCTGAACAGTCAGATGCTGAACTTCATCATTTTCACTTTCAAAGAGTTTTTTTCCATCAATTATAACTTTCGGGTACCTAGCTTTTTTGCAGAACTCTTCAACTTGAGTGATGACCTCGTCAAGATTTCTCCATTTTTTGAATGTTTTTCGAAAGTTGAGATAGTCAGAGTTTTGCTTGACTTTTCCTCTTTTAAATATGAGGAAATAACGTTCTTGGGTGTTTTTTATGTTTCGGTCTTTTTTCTTATTGGTTGAATTGTCCTGCTCGCCAAGAAGACTCACGTCTGGAGACTCGACTTCTGCGCGTCTTTTTCGTTTCACTGTTGTTTCGACTGCAGTTGTGAAGAGCTTTCGCTCGGTCTCTGGAGTTTGGAATTGTGAGGTGAATTGGTTTAACTGAACTTTTTTTGTTTGGAGAGAGGGCAATTCGAAGAGACCTGTCAGGTCTGCATCTCTGGAAACTAGGCCACGGTTCATGATGTTGAATAAACCTTGGTCTCGTTCTTCAAGGGTTATGTCAGCTGGGTTCGCTACTGGGTCAAATCGAGTCGCTTTTGGGACTACTCGAGCATTGGCCATCCTCGTAAACTTCGGTCTCCTATAGATCTGTTTGCTATGCAAGCGAGAGACCCTGGCAGGTGTAGCCAGTATCTGAAACTTATCCCTAGCAGTCTGAGTAGATTTCTGCGACAAAGGATCAAAAGCAGTAACCTGTGCAGATTCCGTAGTTTGACTTCTGATATGTTTGGGCCTAATAAGAGGCAAAGCATTTCCTTTTTGTTTCGGTTCAAAGTTCAAACTTTCAATCTGCCCATGCGCTTCCCTCAAAGTATTAGGAATGAATCCACTAGGAACAATCTTATAAATATTCGAAATAGTCGTCGAGATCTCCTGCATAGTGCCCTGAACGTTCTTCAACGCTAAGTTAAATCCTTCCATATTAAGAATTCTTTAAGGAGTTAAACGTTTCGGGTCTCTTGGGAACATGCTCGCCCATCTGATGTTTTTAATCCCTGTGAAAAGCATCACGACTCTTTCAAGACCCACTCCGCACCCCCCGTGAGGAAAGGCCCCGAATTTAAAGCTGTCGATGTAACTTTGGATCCCTGATATTTCAACTTCCTTGTAAATTGCTCGCTTTCGCAGTAACTCTGGGTCGTGAATTCGTTGAGCTCCTGAAATGATTTCTTCACCACGCATGAAGACGTCGTAGGAACAGGTAAAGTCTTCGTCGTCTTTGCAGATCATTGTGTAAAATGGACGAGCTTCTTGGGGATACCTGTGGACTACGTAAAAATCGGTTTCGTATTTTTTTCGCACTATTTCGCCGAGTTTCTTTTCGATTATTGTTGAGAAGTCTGCGTGAACGCTGTGGTCGATTCCTTCGGTTTTTAGTAGTTCTACTGCTTCGTGGAAGGTTAAACAAAGCGGTTCTTTCCGCCATTTAAACGGTTCAATAAACGGGAAGAACTTATAAACCTCCTGAAGTTCTCTGCCATATCTAGTATTAAGTCCTTCAAAGATGAAAAAGAACATTTCATTAATCACCTTAAGGACTTCAAAATAGCTGTGTTGAATAGTCATTTCCAGATCAAGTCCAATAAACTCACAAAGATGTCGATGAGTATTGCTATTCTCCGCTCTAAAGACCGGTCCAATTTCAAAGACCCTTCCAAGGTCAGCCATGATAGCCATCTGCTTATAAAGCTGAGGACTCTGTGCAAGACAAGAAGGTCTTCCAAAGTAATCAGTCCTGAAAACCTCGCATCCTCCTTCAGAAGTCCCTGCAATAAGCTTGGGAGTATGTATTTCCACAAATCCTTCCTTCATCAAATATTCCCTAAACAACTCACAGACCCCTGCACTTATTTTCATTAAAGCCTGGTTGATAGGAAGTCTCAAGTCCACAAAGCGATTATTAAGTCTTACCTCTTGACTGACTCTTGCCCTGTCAGCTTCTTTTTTTGCGCCTTTTTCTTCTTTTTTCACTTCTTTTCCTTCATTAAGCGCTTCTTCGAGGGTCATGGGACGGTTGGCGTCATCGAGTTGGAAAGGAAGAAAAGCGAGTGACCGAGAAACGACGTGAATCCGCCGAATGATCAACTCGAAAGTCGTGATGGTCGAGGACTGGATGTCTTGTTCAGGAGGCTTGGTCACTCCGAAGACGTCGACGATGCTTTCTTTAGAGACTCCTGAAGCGTATCGCATCATTTGTTTGGAGACTTCTGCTGAAGTCGTGATAAAACATTGAAGAGTCGTCGTCCCTTCTCGAAGAATGATGAAACCTGCCTGGCCTTTTATTCTTGTGTTGTGGACTCGCGCTCGCACCCAGAAGGGAACTTCGGGATTCAGGGAAAGAGATGAAATCTTTGTGAACACTCGGTCGTCGGTGCCTTGGGATTGAATCAGCGGCCAGTCACCGTACATGTCTTTCAATGGGTCGGATGGGTCGCTTTCAGTCATTATCTTCGTGTCTGTGCTCGGAGCGTACTTTGGAAGCTTTTCTCGCTTTAGTTTTTTCAGCTCGTTTCTTTCAGCCAATGATGAGTAAAGACTGATCGTATCCATTTATATGGGATTAGCGGATTCGTGATATGGATTAGGAACTATCCAAGTCTACATATGAAAAATTCTAATTAGTATTCGTTTAAAGTTTTCCACAAAAAATCGATAAACTACTGAAAAAGTAAATATTTCGATAATAATCACTAATGATATATAAAAACCCTAAGAATTTCTTGAACAGATACGTGAATCACATGAACCACCTCAACATCTCAGAGCTTCAACTATACAACAAACTAACAGAATCCCTTCAAACACACAAGCGAGTCCAGATCCCAACCCCAGAAGCTCTAGAAAACGACTACATGATCGAATACTTCCGTCGAAAACTGCGTAAAAGCCGTTCATATAAAGCTCTTCAAAACTCAAAGCAAAACTCACTCTCACCCTTGAGAAGCAGCATCGATTTCAAAAGGCCAAACGTCAAAAACGAAGAAATTTCATCACTGAAACCGACTCCTGACAACAAAGAAACAAAATCCTTTCGCAACGATAAAAGTCCATTAAAAGCAAAAGTCCTAAGTCGTCTAATCTCATCACGTCGACTAGATATAACAAAGGCGAACACATCATCCTCAACCCCTCACTTCAAAAAAAGCCCAGAAATAAGAAAAGTGAAGTTAATTCCAAAAAACAAGTTCAAAGCTCGACTTGACTACTACGACAACAACGTGCGTCGTCATCATTTTCCTACAACCAAAGAATCAAATAATTTAGAAGTCAAGTTGCGGTCTTTCAGCTCAGAACGTTTGAAGACCTTCAAAGACTTTCGAGTGGTAAAATTATTCAAGTGATGTTAAATACTTAGACTATAACCGGATGACTTCTTCTACCACTTCAGTGGTGCCGTCTGCCATTTCCCAGTACTTTTTTATTCTTTTTATGATTTTCCCGCATTGCTCTTCAGTCCTTATCTCGCAAGTGAGTTTTACCGCGTCTTCCATCCAGTCCTTCAGTTCGACCACGGACTCGACTTTTCCTTTCGGAATTGATATCACAGGCATGTTCGGCCTTTCGATGAAGTCACCAGCGAAGACGCAACAAGCCATCGTGTTGAATTGGTTGTGTTTACCTGCGCCTATTCCTACTTTCTTGAATCGCGGGTTTAAAACGATATTTCTGTGTGGTCTTGATGGAAGCCCGTCGTCGATGATTAAGGCACAGACTGACTCAAAAGCACTCACGGAGCCATAGTCAATCGTTTCTCCAATGCAATCCTTCCAATCTCCAAAGTCGCCAAGCCTATCAGGTAAAGTCGTTTCTCGACTACCAATATGTCCAACGATGCCTAAAGGTCCAGTATCATTACAATGCATTTGCGCCGTCCTTCTAAGTCCTTCATTCATCTCCAAAGGACTCATGGGCCTCAAAGTTCTAATAGCTTGAATAGTTTCTAACAAAGCAGAGACCCCTTCTTTCGTCATGACAGGAACAGCGCCTTTTCTCATGCGCGCGTTATTATCACGGAAGTTTTTCTCCCACGGCTCCATCCTTTCAGCGAACTGGCCAGGCCGAGTTCTCAACAAATTAATTTCTTCTAAAACTTCACCAATGAATTCTTCGAAGCTGGCCATTAAAACTATAAACAACATTAAAATTTCGTAAAATCTTATCATTTTTAATGTTTTTGGTAAAATTATTATTCAAAAGTTTATCCCTGCATGTCTTCCTGAAGCGAAAAAGGAATTTCATTTAAAATTAAAAGTAAAAATAAGAATTTTAAAAAAATACTGAAAATGACTCATTTAATATGAACCTCTTTATATATTCAGCTATTTAATAACATCTCTTCAGTTTGCAGTCCTTGGTCACATTTGTTTGAGGTTTGTTTTTCAATATTAATATTTAGCTTTTTGTATTTTTCATACTTTCTCCCGTCCGTCATTTCGAGTTGAGAAAAGGCTGAATCGCGGTTGCTGATTGGAGAGACTTGTGCAAGGGCAGGGACGAGTCGATTAACGACTCCCTTGTGATAATTGCCTCTTTCCGATACCTCACACGTAGGGTCAAGTTCAATAAAAATCCGATGATTGTTGAAGTCACTTTTCGGCGTTTCTGAGAAGCCCAGTTTATCATTGCTTTGCTCTGAAGGATAAAAATTTCCTCCTATTGAAGTTCTTCGCGCTTGGAAATAGTGTCTAACAGTCTTTTTTATCTTCCTGTTGAAGTAGTCTTTTTCCAGCGGAAGACTGAACAGTTTCAAGTTTTTCACCTTTTTCGAGTCGTTCGAAGCCAGTTGACTTCTCGTCAGGTGTCGCAGGTCTGTTTCTTTTTTCGGCTTCGGAACTCGGATGTGACGCGGAGATGTCGACATGTCAAGCTTGCCAGTGAAATGGAGGAAAATTTGCTTTGGCATCGCAGTTGATGAACTGATATTTCCTGGGTATCGTGACTCCTTTATTGGAGGAAGTGATCCATCAATTTTATGAAAATCTTCTGACTTCAATTTATAATGTTTAAAGTTTTGCTAGTTGGATTTTTAAGTTTTTATGGGATTTCTGGCTGATATTTTTCATGTCTCATTTGAAAAAGTCGCAATCAGCTAAGAATTTTGTTGGGTCGGCTAATTCTGTTAACATCAACTACCACAGAGACACCCACGCATTCGACTCAAGTCTAATTCCAGACAAGTCACGAAAAGCAGCAGAAGATATGAAATACCTTGTCTCAAAAGACATCCTCAGTCTAAAAGCTCCAGAGTGGAACAAAAGCACATTCGTAGACAACATGAAATACGTGCACGACCTGAACCAGCCAGCCCAATACAAATGGCGTCTTCGAAACCTTCCAGAAATCGAAGAAAAACTTCCATCAAAAAAGAATTACGAAGGAACCGACTCCCGTAATTCCCTAAAAGGTTGGAACGTGAGCACCTTTGTAGAGAAGAAAGACTTACGAAAAAGACTCGAAAAGCTGTAAACTTTAAACAGGACAGGAAAAGCGCAGGAAGCTACAAAGAAAAGCAATGAAGCTCTTTTAAAAGGCTACTTAAAACCGCCTCTTGCACAGACACAACTTGTCAGTCTTTACCGAAAAGAAAAAGAAGACGATGCTGAACTGAGGGACAAGATCAGGGACCAGTATTTATATGAATGTCCAAAGTCCTCTGCTGAAAAAACCGCTGCTGAGGTTTTTAAAAGAATCGCTGAACATAAACTAAAAATAAAGCAACGAGAAGTCGCCAGTCAAAACACGGCTGATGAAACTTTCAGGCCGCAGTTGTCGACTTTTTTGAAAAAAAATATTGTCAGGTACTGGGTTCATGATGGAGCTTGGAGTTGTGATCCTGAAGACGGTAGAGGATTCTGGTCTTGCTGTAGAAGTGAAGATTTCAAGTCAGGTGGATGTATTGAGAAGGTTAAAAATAGAGATAGATGGATGACTATTTCCTATTAATTAAGGTTTTGGGGATTTTTTAGGCGATTTTGATGTTGAGAGAGTTTTTGGGATGTTGAATTTTCCATGAGGGCATTTTTTTCCGTTAACCTCATATCTGCATTGAAGGCAAAAGTATTTTGAGCAGCAAGTGAAACAAATGTATTGATTTTTTCGGTCGTTGTCGTTTACGAAGAAGGATTCTTTATGAGTCTTGCAATAGAAAATACCTTTCTTGCATTTATCACAATTTTCACAATAAGGATTTAAATGAGTGTTACAAACATAATGCCCACAAAGCTTGAGATTTAGTTCTGATACTACGCTATCACAAATAAAGCATTTACACTCATTACATGGAGATTTTTTTATGCAGTTTGAACAGATTTTATGGTTGCAAGACTTAGATGTAAAGTAAGGCATTCTACATCTCTTACAAGTGATACCTGGGTCACAAGCAGGGCATTCTGAATTCGAAAAGCAAAATTTACAGAGAAAATGATTACAAATTTTCGATTTTTTCAGCTTATTGGTATTTTTTTTGCAATTATTACATAAAATATTTTGTCTATCAACATTTAAATTTACTGTGTGATAAAAATTTTGATGAGGATTCAAAGAATGATATTCTTGATTATGATAATTGTTTACTGATTGATAATTGTTTATTGATTGATAATTCTTTTTGGCTTCAGGTGAAAACTTGGTTTCTTCTCTATAAACTAATTTTTTTTCTTCTGGAAAAGCGTATTTCTCTTGTTCTGAACAAAATTTATTTTTTTCTTGAAAATCGAGAATATTATCTTCTGCAAATGTTTTATTCGATTCTTTGCTAATCACTGGCTTTTCAGATGATTTAATTTCTTGTTGATAAGAATTAATTTCGAAATTTTTTGATTCCTTTAAAGGTGAATTTGATTTTCTTTCTGGGCTTTTTTGGTTAGAGTATAAAGGAAGATTTCTTTCATTGTATTTAGTTGATTCGGGTAAATTGACTGAATTTGTTTTAATAGAGTCTCTTACTAAGTTTCCTTGGTCAGTTTGAGGTATCGTTTGTTGATAGACGAAAATTTCACTCGGCTTATTGAATTCTGAATGAAATATTTCAAAGTTATTAGATTGATAGTTCTTATCAATTTTTTGTATTTTTGATTCACTCATCAAGGGTTCATTATCACATTTAGCAAAAACTTGAGACTTTAAAGCATTCATTTGTTCAATAACAAATTTTAATACAACTCTAATCTTGTTTGTGCAAATGAAGCATTCAAGTTGTAGGTTTTCTTCAATATATGTAGAACAATTAGTGCATATTTTGTGAAACTTTGAATAATTTGTGAAGAGTATCTCGGTATCTCTTCTTTGACACTGAATACACTGTTGAGTGCATCGATTCATATTTATACCAAATATAAAATAAATGTCTATAAATAAGAGAGATTTGATATAAGTTATTTATCATAGATTTGAAATATGAGATAAAATATATACCCCTCAAAATTTAACAACCCTTTATAATCTAAATCGATAAATCCTCTCATTCTAATCCATCAATAAAAAATGTCAGACTCAGCAATAAACCGAATATTATCCAAGATCCCTTTTCCAGATCCCCCAATAATAACAGGTGACGTTCCGAAAGACCTAGAGTTAATTGAGATATTCAAGTCAAACCTGGACATCTACAACGGAGTTCTCGAGACTTTATGTTCAAAGGTATTTTCAAATGCCTTAACAAACTCAAAGGTCCTATTAGAAAAGCAGAAGAGTTTCAAAGACATTTACATGGCAGTGGAAAAGGACATTTCAAGACTAAAGTCCGGATTTGGCGTCAAATTCGTGGAACTTCAACTGGATTGCAAAAGGATGCCGATGCGACTATCAAGAGATCGAGTCCTAAACAACATGAACCTGCTAAGCGACTCAAAAATTTCTTACATCGAAGACACCAAGTCAATCTGCGTGTTGCGACTGGGACAGGACAAGTCGACCTTCGCAATTCCTGAGTGTCCGATCTGTGACGAAGACGAAAGAATCAACACAAAACAAGAGCTCGTCAGCCATATCCGAAGACGACACATTACCTTTAAAAGCAACAAGAAGAAAAAGAACGAAAATTTCAACTTTTCTTTTGAAAAAGTAGAACTTGATGCAAATCTTGAGGCAACTACAGAGACGATGGTGCAGCTTAACTCAGCAATTGACCTGATCTGTCAAGAGTACATCCCTGACGAGCGAAGGAACACAATCAAAGAAGACTTGATCAAGTTTCTTCATTCAAGGATTTCACAAAAAATCCCGAATTGCGACTTGCAAAAGTACGGCTCTTGTCACAATGGCTTTGAAACCCTTAACAGCGACATTGACCTCTGCTTGTTGGTAGACCCTAAAGTTGCTTTTAAAGATAAAAAGTTCATGAACATGCTAAGAGAAGAAATCGGCGAAAATAAAACAATGGAACTTTGCGAACTTATCATTCTTTCTAAAGTTTGTGATGTCCTTGAAAGCGCTAATGTTGAGGAACTCGAGAAAATCGAAGGGGCTCGAGTTAAAATCATCAGCTTCAAGACTCCGACTGTTCCTTCTTATTATGTCGATATTTGTGTCAATCGCAGAGTTGTTCTTGAAAACACTCGGCTTATTAAGACTTATGCCATGATCGATCAAAGAGTTGTCAGAATTGGAGTCGTTGTTAAGTTGTGGGCAAAGTCTCAAGGAATCGCTGATCCTAAGAACGGGACTTTAAGCTCTTATGCTTATGTCTTGCTTGTCATTTATTACTTTCAGCATATTGAAAATAGGGTACTGCCTTGCTTGCAAGAAGGACAGAAGATTAAGAAGGAGGTTGATAATTTTGACTGCAGTTTTAATGATAATTATAAAGCTTTTGCTGAAATGCAGAAGTCTAACACGGATCAAGAAGCGAAACTTTTGTTGGGGTTCTTTCGATTTTATGCCAATTATGATTGGAAAAAAAATAATGTTGATATTAGGAGCAGCTCTTTTGTTCAAAAGCCGAATAAGGATCTTGGATTACTCATTTCTATTCAAGATCCTTTCGAAAACCTTAGAAATTTAGGGGATGTTGTTAATCATGATGCTGCTGAAAAAATTATCAATTGCTTTAAGAAGACTTATATGGATCTTATTCGAGGAATGAATTTGACGTTGATAATTGAGAATAATAATGCTTTTTAGATAGATGATATTTTTCAATTGATAGTCTTTAGACTTATAATCTGGTATTTTAAGCTTGAATTTTATTGAATATGAACTTATAGTTGATTGATCAAGATTATCTTAGAATGATTATCAGAGAAAAGAAGATTAAACTATTTGAAAAATTGCAGCATTTAAAATAGTTAAATACATTAGTGGCTGATGATGTAGTTTGCTAGATTTCGATATTGAGTTGATATTATTTATTTCTTTGTATTTTGTTAGATTAAATATTAGATGCATTCCAATTTCATAGTTAATTTTTATTTGTTTAAAATTTCTTCAATTTTCGCAAGACTTTAAACTCTTCTTGTTAATCATATGGCTTCATCAATTTAAGAAGATTTAAAAATAGTTTTTAATGAGAATTATTATTCGAAACTCCGAAATTAAATCAGGAATTTTTTTCCGAGTTACTGAAAAACGGATAAATATGAGAAATTAAAGATTGAAGATTTGTTAAAACAGGGTCAATTCTTTATTCGAGTTGACAGTGAGAAAATCTAAAATCCCAATGCGTTTAAACTTATAACAGGCTAAATGTTTATATATTTAAAAATCACTCCAAAACTACCAAACCTTATTAAATTAATTTAAAAATCTTGAAATTCTCAATCATATTTCTATAGTTTAGTAATCTCATAGTTTGAGGTTGGAAAACTGGCTAATTTTCTAGATTTCTGTGCATGTTTGATCACAAAGATAAATTTTTTCTTCTTGCTAGACAATTTGATTAAAGATTCAGATATTTTTAAAGAGATTGATTAGCTGAAGTTACAGTGCTTTGAACTCATGCATTTCATTGGTTGGTATTGAGTTAGGCTCATCTATAAGATAAGTATTTAAATGAGTTTATTATTTATCCATTAAGTTGAATCTTAAACCTAAAATGTTACAGTTTAAATGAACAAAATATAGTTCTGTTCATGAAAATTCTGATAATAAATTCAATGAGACAATTAGATACTAAGGCTTTTAAACTTGTATATGCGATTTATCTATATAAAAACTAGTGACATATAAAAGCAACAATCTTAAGTTTCATTTAGATTCAAAGTTTGGTTATTTCTTGAAATCGATGAACTCTTATATTTTAAAGCATGAAAGATTCTGATTAAAGTTATTTGTGAATAAGAAGTTAGTGTTTATTTTTTTTGAATAGAACCATAGAGCTTTAATTATTAATCATTTTGTTGAAGAAGATTTTAAAGATACATTGAATTAAACATACTGTTAACATTCTTTTAAGGTAGACTAAATAAACTTAAGAATAAATAACTATCTTTAGAAAATCATTTGACTTTAAGATATCTTTGATGATGAGGTCTAATTAAACTCATTAAATATCAATAAATTTTTTTATCAATTTCAGACAAGCCAAGGACTTAGCCCTTTTAGCATATATGAAAGGATTTTGAGAAAAATCATGCTCTTGTGTGAATCCTTCACAGCTAACCTTCGCAAACCAGGAATTCCTTACACTAAATTACTAAATTCACTGGAGTATCTTTGAGATAACTCTTAGCAGGTGTGAAGAAGCCGGTTTAAGGATCAATCACTATCGGAATCAAGAAGCTTTGAGCAAATATTATTAAAATATCAGCTAATCAGAGTAGACTTTCGAATATATTGATAAGAATTCGAACAATCTCAAAGTAAATAAGCCTCTGTTAAGTATATAAGTTTTGATTGCGAATTTGAATTTGATTTGAAAAAATATTGTATTAAGGTCAGATAAACTAAAGCAGTTCTCAAAAAGTGGTTCACGATTTAAAGTATGAATTTGAGAGTCTAAACATCTCTAAAAATCACTGTTTTTTTCTCATATTAAAAGTACTCAGATACCTTGATAAACCTTCCCAAGTTTATTAAAAAATTATTCCCTAATTCTTCAAATAAATAACCATCTTACTATTCTTATATAATAAACTTTCAGATATGTATTAAATTTTTGATTTCCTTGGATTATAATGTTTTGGTTGATTACATTTCCCCTTCTTGCCCGCTGCCTCGATATGAAATACCTCAACTTTTCCTCAAACACGAACCCAACAAGTCGTCAGGTGAACATGACGATCTCCTCGTCAGTAACCGACGCTTCATACGGAGTCGAGCTCTGGTTCCGTCCATTTTCTCCAACACCCTCAGGGTCATTTCCAATATTTTCAATCAGGAACGACTGGACAGCTCATTACCTGAAAGACGAGAATTCAGTTCAAGTCCTTTCAAAAAGTTCTTCTCAGCTATGCAAACTGCCTTCAGTGCCTTCGAACTACTGGACTCACCTGGCTTTCACCTTCGACATCACCGGGCGAGTCTTCCGATGCTTCAAAAACGCGACTTTGACAGATCAGATGAATTCAGCGGAGACTGTTTCTAATTCTCCTGACTTGATTTCAATTGGAGGGAAGTTTGTCGGGAGCTACTTCGAGCTTCGAGTTTGGACTGGGAATTTTCCGAGCGAATATGAAATTAGAAGGAACTTTAAAAATTACTTTGTCAAGCCTTTTCATTCAAGTTTGAAGAGGTATTACAGGATGGTTAATGAAGGTGATGACTCGATTTTTAAGGAGTATGTTTCTTCGACTACGGTTTCGGTTAGCAATTTTTATTTTAAGGGTCTTTGGGTCAGTGAGGATCCTGGATCACTTTTGATTTGTAAGCCTGGGGATTATAATTTGAACTATGATTGTGAGAAATGTCCGGAGTCTTGTAGCTTTTGTGGAGGGAGAAGAAGTTCGAGTTGTTTTGCAACTTCGAGAAGTTTTATTAATTTGAAGAAAATCTCGGATAAGACTAATTTGAGATTTACTTTTCCTGATGGAATCTTAACAATAGAGTTTTGGCTCTACCCATTCTCATGGAGCACAGACTTAGAAGTATTCTCTGTAGGCGGTCTAATAAAAGTGAAACAACGAGGAACAGATGAAATTATCAGCTTTTACGACGGTAAAGACAATGAAATCTTTAACTTCCCGGCGATTCCCAAGCGTTGGGTTCACATCGCATGGGTATCTCAAAAAAACAACAGGGCAGACATCTACATCAACTTTTCCAGCACGAATGTGACTTGGTCGAACAGAACAATAGACTCAAAGTTTTACATCGGAAGCAACTCAACAGCAAGATTCAACGGGTACGTCGCAGACCTTCGAATGTGGACTACTCGGAGGACTTCCAACGACATCAAAGGTTACATGTTCAGCAATTTCACTACCGTCCCAAGTCAGATGCCTGTTTATTGTCCTTTAAACGACACTAGTTCAAAAATTAATTGTCGAGGGAGTAATTTGGCTTTATCTAGTCTTTCGTCAGTTGTGGAAAAACAAGACTGCACTAGTTCAAACTGTAACTTTTGGTGTCCTGTTGGAAAGTTCTTTGATGAGGATTTTGGAGAATGTAGGGATTGCGATGGGTCTTGTCTTTCTTGCAACGGGATTTTTGCTGATAATTGTACGGTATGCCCGAGTGGGTCATATTTTGTTTCAGGAACGTCTAATTGTTATAAGGCCTGCTCCGCTGAATATATTGCTGAAGGGTACTTGATCCTAGATATATTGTGTGTTTCAGAGTGCCCAATTCTCTATAATCTTAACAATACTTGGTGCATATCCCAGTCCTCTTCCCAGCTTGAATATAATTTTTACAACAAAAACTCAACAATCACTGATTCTTTTAAATTAATAACTTTCCAAGCCCCTTTAGAGACTCCAGCAATATTAGCCTATGCAAGAGGCTGGTTCATTTCAACTGTGTCTGAATCCAACCCATTTGTTCTAAGTCCATTTTCAACTTTATCACTCTGGATACGTTTAAATCAAACAGGTTCAATATTAACAAAAATGAACTCATCTATTACAGAACTCAATATTTCAGTAATTTCTCAGTATGAGCTTTATGTCTCGCTTCTTTTACTCGAACAACCTGATAATATCGCTTTATCATCTGTGAAAACAACAGAATATTTCATCTCTTCGGATACATCATTGCTGAATGAATGGCTGATGCTATCGTTAGGCTCAATTAAAACCAAAGAAATTACGACTTTAAATTTTTATTTATTCAGCTCGGTGATTCAAAGTTATTCAGTTGATTACGCTCATCGACAAAGCTATTCAAACACTTTTTTTACAATTGGAGACAGGAGTAAAAAGATGTTTATTTACTCTTTTCACTACTTCAGTCAGACAAATTTTCAGAACCTTATCAGTCTCATCGGAAACTGTTATGACTGCAATTGTCCTTCATCTTTAGGTATTTGCAACTGGAACTGCAATATTGATGAGTTGATTTTGGAAGGCTCAGCTGTCAAATGTTTGAGTGAGTGTCAAAGTTGTAGATATGAAGATTCATGCAATTTATGTAGTGATCCAATCTGTTCCATATGTAATTCAATGACTGAACAAAGTTGTATAAGTTGTAGTGATAATGCTTATTTAGATGATATAAATTGCAAGTGCAATAATGATTATAGGCAAGTAGGATCATTTTGTAAAACTTGCAATTTAAGATGTGAGGGCTGTGTTGAGGTATTGAATTGTGCGAACTGTTTTCAAGGTTTCATCCAGTCATCTGAAGGGATATGTCAGCCTACTTGCGCATTTGGTGATTACTCTGAAGGTACAAAATGCATCGCAAATCCTCAAATAACATTCCATTTCATATTCAATAAAGTCACAAATTTTTTCAAAAGTGGAAACTTCACTCTTTATCTGGGTAATAACGATTCATTTTGGCCTAATTATGATTCCCAAGATCCTTGGCTTATGTATCAAAGAGGACTTTACTTCAAATCATCAATAGCTAAAATAGGAAATTCTTCAGAATACCAAGATATCAAAGTTGGTACAACTAATTCTTTTGGAATCTTCCTATACGCAGCCGATAGTCGAACATCATATGTGTTTTATTTGCAGTCATCAACTTCAGAAATCAACATGGTTCTAGCCATAGTTGTTACGAATAAGGTGAATATCTTGATAGATTATTTGGTTTATACATTATTATACCCGAATGAGCTACCTCTTTACATCCCATTTACATTAAAGACTTGGAACTACTTGGGTTGGACTCTGTCATACAAAGATAACACCCTGACCCTTTCTGCCTTCTTGAATGGGCAAGCAAGTCTTAGCAGCACTTATAATTTAGGAGCTTATAATCAATCAATTCAAACAGGTTTAGCAATTGGAGGTTTGAGTGGCGCTAATTTTAAAGGTTTTATTTATGAGCTTTACTTATATTCTGGAATTTTGGATAGATTTGCAATTAACTCCAATTGTGATACTTCAAAATGCAAAATGTGTTCAAGTTATGGGGATTGCCTTGTTGATTGTGATATTTATAGCTTTTTCAATGGAACTCATTGTGAATCATGCTTGGGTGAATGCAAAAATGGCTGCTCTAATAAATTTGGATGCAATTTATTTCCTGATCAATTGTGTAGTAAATATGAATACTTAAATCAAAGCTGTCAGGTTTGTGTAGAATTCACTACAGAAAATAAATATCCTTGCCAATGTGTTGATAATACTTATTATTCATTTGATAATTGCTCTTGTATTTCAACTCTTAATGATGTTTGTTATAATATATGCCCAACTTTTTATAAAAAAGAAAATTCAAATTGTGTTTTGGAAGATTCCCATGTGTTAAAGTTTATTTTTTCAACTCCAAATTTTTCAGTAAGTTCAAATAATTCATTTTCTAATATTTCAATGAAAACTTATTCAACAATCTATAATAAAAACTTATCAATATCTTTTGATCCTATTTATTCTGATAATAGAGGCTTTTACTTCAGAAGGGTGTCCAATTCAATAAATATGACATCAAGTGAGCAAATTTTGATGTCTCATATGCACTCAATAGGTTTTTGGATAAACTTCGAATCTGCAGGAGAGTTTTTCTCGAAGTCAAATCTCAGTCTTTCACTGAATAATTTAACACAATTCGAACTTATCAAAGATTTCAATCGAAAATTCGTATCGAGCCAATTTAAAGTGACTCTAAATATTTGGATGCTAATTGGATATGCTTGTGATTATTTTAAACCCGATACAATAGTTTCGTTCTTTGTTGACGATTTTTTATATGAAAGGGTTACAATTTACTCAAACTATTTGAAAGACGATGCAAGTTATTTTTATATTGGAAAAGTTTCGCAAAGCAAATTTGTTGGATGGATATATGAATTTTTATATTCAGCAGAAAATATGAATATAGAATCAATTTATTATGAAGTTATGATATGCAACTCATGCATTTGTCCAGTCGATCTTCTTAAGTGTCTTAATACATGTTTTTCTTGGGAATTTATATTAGACTCTTTGTGTGTTTTAGTGTGTCCGATTCTCTACGACACTAATGATGCTTCATGTATGCCTCAGTCTTCATCTCAGATTGAGCTTAATTTTCATCTAAATGCTTTAAATGTGACAGATTCTCTCGGATTAATTACTTTCCGAGCCCCAAATGAAACTCCAGCAATACCAGCATATGCAAGAGGTTGGTTCATTTCAACACTATATGAATCAGAGACTTTTGTACTAAGTCCTTTTTCAACTTTATCACTTTGGATACGTTTAAATGATACAGGTTCAATATTAACAAAAATGAAATCATCTATAACAGAGCTCAATATTTCCTTAACTTCTCAGAATGAGCTCTATGTAAGGCTTCTTCTACTTGAAGAATCTGAGGATAGATCAAATCGGAATCTTAAAACAATAGAATTCTTTTCTTCTTCAGATAATTATTTGCTGAATAAATGGTTGATGCTGTCGTTTGGTTCAATTCAATCCAAAGAAATAATGACTCATAACTTATATTTATTCAACTCGGTACTTCAAAGTTATTCACTTGATCATGCTCATCGAATAAGCTATCCAGACACTTATTTTACTATTGGAGACAAAAGTACAAAGATGTTTATATATTCTTTCAGTTACTTCAGTTTTACTAATTTTCAAAATCTTTTCAGCCTCATCGGAAACTGCTCTGACTGTTATTGTCCTTCTTCTTTAGGTTTTTGCAACTGGAATTGCAATGTTGATGAGATGATTATGGATGGTTTGACTGTCAAATGTTTGAGTGAATGTCAAAGCTGTAGATATAATAATTCTTGTACTGTATGTAGAGATTCACGATTACGTAAAAATAATTGCACCACTTGTGTTGGAAATCGAAATTGCTTAGTATGTATAGAAGACTTTTATTTGGAGAATTATATTTGTGTTGAGTGTACAGAAAATTGTACATTGTGTGATAGTTCAAAAGCCTGTGAAGGGTGTAAGAGCGGCTTCTATTTGAGTGAAGGAGAATGCACTCCTTGCATAAATAACTGTACCATATGCTCAAGTGCTGAAAGTTGTTCAAATTGTCTTCCTGGTTTTTACTTAGATAATAATACTTGCACTCAATGTGTTGAAAATTGTACTCTATGCATTTCACAATCAAATTGTTCTGAATGTTCTAGTGGATACTATTTAAATTATGAAGCATGCCCTGCTTGCACAAATAATTGTACTAAGTGTATTAGTAAAACAGAATGTTTAGCTTGTTTACCTGGCTTTTACTTATCTGGTACTACTTGTGAAATTTGCATCAACAATTGCTCATTATGCTTTGAAGTAAATAATTGTTCAGCATGCAATGTCGGAAGTTATTTGAAAGGTATTATTTGCGAAACTTGTGATAAAAGGTGCATAAAATGTAGTGGTGCTGATCAATGTTCAGAATGTGTACAAGGGTACTATCTCAACGGGATTTCTTGCTATCCTTGCCCAGTTGAATGCAAAGCTTGTATCAGTGGAGATAATTGTACTAAATGTGTTGATGGATACGGTCTTAATAAAGGAGCATGCTTAGCGAGATATGTTTTAGAAAGTGATATTATTGAAAAGAAAATTGCATCCGGTTTTAAATCAATAAATTTCAAATTCATGTATGATATTCAGAGTACAACTTCTACTAATTGTTCATCATTTTTCTATAGTGGAATATCAACATTTGGTAATGATCCATCATGCATCGCATCAGGTAAAACTCTCAAAGTTTTTTTCGGAGCTGGCTACACAATATCAATGATTACTATAATTACATTTAGCGAAGAACTTTTACTATTAAAGATTGGTAACGCTGAAGTACCTGCTTCAGTGACAGTAGACTATTCAACAGATCCATATGTTAAAGCCATAATCAACGGTTTGAGTAAGGCATCATATCATTGTAGTGGAGGAGATTCGACTCCATTAATATATGATGGCTCTTCATCAACTGCATCTTATCAAATTTCAAGCTATGAGTGGCTTATAACTAACAGTACTTATGATGTAATACTCACAGCGACTACTAATTCAATAATTTTAAATGCCACCAATGCTGATATATATTCAATTAAACTTCATGTCACTGATATCTTAGGAAACATGGATATTGAAATATTTACTCTTGAACTTGTTAATCAAGATACACTCAAATTTACTCTAGATACAGGATCAGGAAATGTATTCAAGAGATCTAGTAGAATCAAAATAACTCCTGTTTTTACAGATATTTGTGGATGCACTTCACCTGTATCTTATGTTTGGATAGTTGATAACCAAGTGCCAGATACACTTGACTTTACTAGAAGTTCATTAAGAATAAAGGAAAAAACCTTGGATGTTGGAACTTATACATTTACTTTGATACCAACCTGCAGCAATTCAGTAACTGGAAGTGCTTCTGTAACAATAATAGTAATAGCTACTCTGCCAATAGCAACTACTGATAAGGCGGATCAGCAAGTTCCAGATAATAAAAATCTTGTAATAAGAGCAAGCAGTTCTTATGACCCTGACGGAAACAACTTGACTTATTCATGGACGTCATCAGGTATTTCAAAATCACGCAGATTAGAACTTTCAGGAACTTCAGAAACACTTACAATAACACCACCTGAACTTGAACTTTATGACAGTTTAATTGTAATTTTGACTGTCACCACCAGTGATTTAAGGGCAGCTTCAAAATCTCACTTGTTTACAATTGAGCATGCTGCAAAATTATCACTTTCAGTTTTTGGACCTGATAGGAAAAGAGCTGTGAGCAATGATATAACCTTGAAGTCTCGTGCAAGTTATACCACAACAGAAAATTCAAACTTACCTATTTTTTATAAATGGAATAAAGCAGGTTTGCCTATTTTTGGTGAAACTCTTTCATACTACACTATCAAGGGTGGCACTTTAGCCTCTGGGACTAGCTATACATTCGGGGTGGAAGCTTACAACATGGCTGGGGATTCAATTTTAGGCACTGTGATATTTGCCACAAATGCAGGAGCTGCATGTGAGGGTGTTGAACTGGCTCCAATTAAATCAAGTTATTCTGCTGATGACCAGGTCGAATTTAAAGCTGTGAACTGTGTTGATCTTGATAATGAAGACTATCCTTTGATTTACAAATATTCAATAGAGAAAAGTGGAAAGTATAGTTTAATATCAGTACTAGCTACAAATACTTTAACTTCTAGAAAATACAAAATTGCAATCACTGGAATTAGAGCTGACGTTTGTGATACTCTCTCTGACTGTGTCACTCTTCAAAAAGACCTTCCAAGATCTAGTAAAACAGGATTGTTCAAAGAATCATCGACAATAGATGATTATGTGTCTGATAAGCTAAAATTTGATTTATTTTATGCAATATCGATGGCACTTATCGAAAAACTCACTGATGAAAGTGCTCTTGATTTGATGTGGAATGACCTGATTGAATATGAATTAGATGAATTCAACACGGAAGATTCATTTGAACAACTCACTTCTATCATCCTTGAATTTATTGACACTCCTCAACTTGAAAGTTTGGCTGTTCCTAGACTCGAAAAATACTTCAGCTTCTATAAATCAAAGCTTTCTTTAATAGAATCTATCAACGCGAATACTCTTAACTTAATCAATTACATGGCTGAAAGGTTATCCAATATTGATATTTCTGAACAAACATCTATTCTCGCATTAACATTATTAACTACAATTGGTAAGTTCAACCAAGAATTTGGTTCCTTATTTACACAAACTACTTCTCTTATCCAGGTCTCACAGTTAGTTGAACTTCAGGCCGGTTTGACACCTAGAGTTGTCGGATCAAATGAAGTTATACTTCGGGACTCTGGTCTAAGAAAAAATTCGATAATAAGATTTGTTGCTGGTTCTTTTAGTCTATTAAACAGTTACTCAGATATAATTCAAGTTGAAGTAACAAATTCTAAATATTTCGTAGAAAATACTGAAGAAAAATACGATACAGTTCTAGAAATGAATGCTCCAATTAGGGGATGCATCGTTTTGATGGCCTACTCTGTATTAAATGAAAATGAAGTCTGTTGCAGCTATTACGATAATGAAAAATGGGCAAATAAATATTGCGATGTCCTGAAAGTATCGAAAAATATAGCTAGTATCAGTATAACTAAGAGTGGAATCTATAAGTTAGTAAAAAACGAGTCATCGAAAATTGAGTCAAAAATATGCCTTAACCTCTATATTATGATCTCTTTAATAACTTTTTGTGCTTTAGCAATGCCCTTCATGATTTATATTGACAAAAAAGTCCACTATATGGACATTCCTACTGAACCCAGCACTAACAAATCTGTCTTAGAAGGTAAATTCGGTTCAGAACATGCCAAAGTCTCTATTTTCTCTAAGCATTTGCTAATTAGTATATTCATAAGTACTAATGATATGCAAAGATCAGATAAGCTGATTACAATAATATCTAATATCATGTTAGGAATTCTGATACAAACTGCATTTCTTCAGGAGTTTAGCATTCATCCTGCTTTTGTTGGAATTATTAGTACTGGAGTTGTTTTGGCAATCTGCTTGATAATCTTGAGTCTGCTTAAATTGAAAGTTATAAGGAAAATTTCTAATTTTTTCAGAATTCTTCTGGGTATCTTTGTGATGAGTGCTAGTATCGTCGGAGTTTACTTACTCAAAACTCATAATTTGTGGTATCTTGCTTTTATTGTTGGACTTGTAAGTGAAATCGTGGTTGGAGAAACTATCATTATGGGGGTTAGGCATGTTTTTAACTTTTAGATATATAACATTTGAGTATTTTATGAGGATGACTTTATGAGATTCATAAATATAAATTTTAGATAAAATTAGTTTGAAAATAGGTTTAAATGATTTGTTTAATTTTAAATAAATTTTCGAAGATATGATTTGAGTAAAATAATAAAATTGTGAATACATATCTCTGATTTGGATTTTGAAAATCTTACTTTTATAAATTTTATCGTAGACATGGTTCTTTTTAATTAAGAAACACATAAAAGAAAAAATACTTAAAATAAATTTTAATTGTGTAAATTATTTTGAAATAACACTTGAAAATTAGAAAAAGATAAGCAGCTTTCCTGTTCATTCTTTCCCTATGGTTGATAATTTGTGAGTAGTGTTTCAAGCAGATTAGTTCTAAGAAAATTATAGAGGACTTGCTATAATAGACTTTTTCAAAAGTTTTTTAAATTCATAAATTGATTATAAATAATTATATATATTACAATAATTTATCTATGTTTGATTTTTGAATGAGTAATGGTGTAATCATTTACATCATCCTTTTTCATATTCATTAAATAAAAAAGTTTAAGGTTTTAATTCATCTTGATTGGAGATTTAACTAATATCCCAGAACTTACATTTTTATTTACTTTGATAGTGCCAAACTCTAAAAAATCATCAAAAACAATCAAGACTTTATAAATTTTGAGCTATTGATGCAAAAGAATTTAGCATACTTGACAGTGAGTTTTATGCATTGGTTAAAGGAAAAGTTCCTACTGTGTTCCTTGACAAGGGCGTAAAGCTTGAAGAGGTTTTTCGTATAACTGAGCACTCTAAAACTAGTTCTTGCAAGTTGAAATATTTATAACTTGCGACAGGTGATGAATATACAAATTCAGAGATTGACTATGTGACTTTAGCCCTTGTCGAGAATATTGAGTAGACTTTTTGATCCTTTTTTGCATTTTCTGCAACGGGATTTGGAAAACCCATCGAGAGACTTATTAAGTCCATTTAGGTAAAGGTTTTTATCATTTCGGAGTCGCTTGAGAAACGCTGGGACCTCTGAGGCTATCTTTTCAAGTAACTTTCTAATATTTTTGTCCCTAAACCATCATCACCTAGCGAGTCATTTTAGGCATCCCAACTATTCTTGGATCACACCGGTCAGTATCTTCAAAATCACGCCATCTTGCTGATTCATCGATTATACTAAAACTTTTGACTCGGTCGCAATCAGATCATACTATATTTCTTAGAAGATTAAACAGTTTTAATTTAAGAAATTAATGCAACTTTTCATTTTAAAAGAGGGTTGAATGATAATACTTTGACATTAACTCAATCTCGACATATAAGATTTTATTCCTTGATGAAAGGAGAAGTAATTAAGTATAAGCTTAGCTAAAGAAATAATTTTTCCATTAGGAAGACTAAAACAGGACAAGATTTTCTTGAGCTGCCCCAAGTCATCACAATAAGAAACTAGAATTCCATAAAGGAATAATTGGGGCTTCGCTAGTTCTGAAAACGCTTTCGACTAGATATATTATCCTTTTTTCTCGAAATTTGTCGAAATTCACAGGCTGAATAGTTTTAAGGATTGCGATCGCTTCAAAATTTTGAAATAAGTACTCTTACACAGTATTTCACTTTTCTATTTCCAGGCCCTAAAGACTCCACTAATCTCACATTGCTAGTCTAAGAACTTAAGCTAGTGGATTCTAGGCTATTTATGGGTGCTTTTTGATGGCTTCTAGTATTTGAAGCCACATCGAAATCATCGAAAATTTTTAGCTGAAAGTTTGCTTTGCTGTTGCATAAATGGCTTATGGTTCAAGTTGCTACTGACTTTAGAGAATCCTTCTGCTTGAATCTGAGACTTTGAAAGAAATCGAAGAGTTTATGCTTTGTGGACTCGTTAAATAGTTTTCTGCGAATTTCGAGTATTTTGGTTTTTGTGTTTAGAGATACTGATATTTTTTGAAATTCAGTAACGATTTATTTTAATATAGGATAGTTATTGTTGAAGGGTTTGGGAAATCTCGTATCTGAATAAATATATTTTTAGTTTCTTATTTACTTTTGTTGAGCATACACTGAACTTAAGGTTCAAAATATATTAGTCAGTTTAATTTTCGCAAGTTTTACGAGAGTTTGATTTATTTACCAAATGAAAAAATGGTATTGATGATTTGGTAAGGGATTGATTTGGGGGTAAGGTAAGAAAAGTTTAGGGTAGCGATTGAGCAATTAAGTTTTGGGGTTTAAAATGGATCAAATATTATTTGGAAGGATCGGAAAGTGCACTTATTATTTTAGAAAAATCTAAACAATGATAATAATAACTAATTCTGAACGATAATTACATCTCCAAAACGTGGATTATGATCCTGAAGCATATCATAGTCATAGCCTATGGTTGCGGGGGTGGCGAGGGTGGTGGGGCAGAAATGATGGAAATGGATATGTGTGATGATGAAATGAACTATGCTTAT
>RSEH01000299.1:0-52449 GCA_006503475.1 Stentor roeselii
TACTATTTCATAAGGAATAATCACAATTATTGTTTGAAGCGCTAAGAAGACAGATGAAGATATTAAAACAAGAAGGAATTCAAATTCTTCTTTGCTAATAGATTCTATATTACAAAAATGTGATGAAGAATTCACAGATTCGATTGAATTTGAATTCTCTTCTTCTGGTCTTTCATTTTGATCATCCATATTATACACTGAAAAGAAAATTATTTTAACTATCACGGTTATAATATTTTGTTTCTATAAGAATCATAAAACATTTCTTGTTAAGAAAAAGCACTCTTACTAAAAAAATTAACTATTATCTATTAAATCCTACCTAAATAAATATTGATATTGTTTTTGAATAATCACTAATTCTTTTGATATCTTCAGCGGAGATCCCTCGAAGCGATTTCAAAAAAATAAAAATTAAGATAATATGTAAAGACCTTAAACAGATAAATACAATTGTATTGAAAGTAAAGCAAGGTTTGAATACAGACAAAACGAATTTACTAAAACAATCGAGAAAAATTAGGCGATAAGTCTTGATATTATCATACTCTACGAAACTTTCACAAGTGTAAGAATTTTTTAAGCAATATAGTTGAGATGAAGAATCATGGTAATATTTAAAGCAGTCACTATTTAGATTGAATAATCCAAAATATTTTATAAGATCATTTTCAGATGAAAAAAGGGTTATACCTAAAATAATAGGTAGCAAAATGTTTACTGCAATCGATAAAATCCAATAAATCAATATTCCTCTTAAGTGAAATTGCCTTAAAATTATAATACCAACAAAATCAAAAAAAGTAATGATGTGAAAAAATATTAAAATCTTATGGAAGTAAAGAAAATAATAAGAATTGAAGACAATAAGAAATATTGATACAATCTGTAAGAGCTTAGATAGTAAAATTATCTTTAATTCAACGGAACTGATAGGATCATTCGCTGATGCAGTATTTAAAGAATTTTTTTCCCAAAATATATCTATCACATCAGGTTCTATATCTGAGGACTGTTTTATTATGATACCTTCACATCTGATAGTTTTTTCTATATTCTTTAAATCCATTTATAAAGTTATATATATTTTATTATTATATCTTTGTAATGTATATATGAGCTAATTATAAATTTTAACCAAACTAACATCTCAAGCTATTAATTATCACTAAACTATTTATCAAATAATTAAAAGAAAACTAAAGATCTACTTGTCCTCATGAATTCTAGACAACTAAGCTTCGCAGTTTTTTCTAATTTAAAAGTTCTGATTATAAATAAGATGATTAAATATATTTGAAAGACTTCAACTACCAGTATCATAGACCATCTTATTTCAAGTTGCAAGATTTGGTACTCACAAAAGTAAGAATAATTTAAGGTTTTGTAAAATGATGATTTGTCTAAAGTTTCTAGATACGGAATTTTTATTAAAATTTTTAATATCAAGAGTACCTGATATATTATTAACACTGTTTTATTCATTTTCATAGCTCCAAAAATTCCTAAAAATTCAATAAGAATCAAAGGAGCATAGCACTTATAAAACAAGTTTATACTGAAAATGCAGCTTATTTCTAAGATTAGAGTTAAAAATGAAGTTAGAGCTAACCTTTTTGAATTCCAAATTAAAACTAGTTCTTTTTTTGCATATTCTTGAGTTGCCCTAGGTATTTCTTCATCTGGCCTAATTTCCATATTTTATTATAATATCGTGTTAGCTAAATTAGATACTTAATAAATATACATATAGAAAATTTTAAAGAAAAAAAATTAACTAAACTTGGCTGATTATCTCTATCAATGGTATTTGAATCAAGAGGCTCTTATTTTAAGCCAATTTAATTAAATGTAATAAATTATAATTATTATAACGATGAAGACTTAGGTTTTATGTCTAGAAACTGTAAAAAATTTAGGATCTAAACTTTAGAAATAATTTGGTACTTTTTTGTATCAAGATAACTTTTATAGTGAATAAATTAACAAGAAAGGCATAATAAGAACTAGTAGAGCACTAATTCCAATATATAATTGACAGAGAAACCTATAATCTCAACTAGTATTAGAGGTAAATAGGACTCTAAGAAGTAATTAAAGCTAAAAGAATAGCATAGCTCAAACTCAATAATCAAAAAAATTTTTATTCAACACTAACCCAAATATCTTTCTTCTCTGGTTAAATTTTTTCAAATACATTAATTTCAGAAACAGAACAATTAATATATTCTAATCAAAGCCTCAATTAATTAATCTATAATAAACTAATAAGTTCAATTATAGAGACAAATATTATGGATTGGATTTTTATCTTTTAGTTAAGATACTGATATATTATATAAACCTTTAAAAATCAAAACTATATCTTAGATTCTGCAGAAAACCAATATCAAAGTAGTAAATATAAAGAATGATTTAAAAACATATGCATTATAATCGAATTGTGAATCAACTTAAGTGTAATTATAAAATTACTATAAAAAATTCACTTTTCCAGCTTGGGCATAAATATCATAACATTTTTTTAGTTAAATTATATAGAATCGGGGATAATTGAACTAAAAATTTCTAAACCTAAACATAGCAGTAGCCATCGATAAAATTCGAATAATACAAATCTATTTCTAAAGATTCACAATTTGATGAAATACTTACCCCAAACAAAATACTAGGTATTGAAAATAATGAAGGAAGATAATATAATTAAATTTGATAAAGAAGACATCTGAACTTTTTAGTGGGTTGATAATTGATAATGATTAACTGAGTTATTGACCCAAAAGTAATAGCTGAATCAGGTTTTGTCTTTCAATTCTAATAAGTTTAAAATTCTGTTTATTTTGGAACTATCTGCTTGATTTTAAAAGATATAAGGATTCTATTCTTTATTCGTTAAACAATTAGAAGATTTATGTTGATTTAATAATCGAGCTGATAAATGACTTTATTTGATTATGTACATATTATATCATATTGTACAGAACTAATATTTAATTATGATAATTATTTCATCAAATACTATAAATTATTAGGCATTTGTATCTGGATTTTTTTCAGATGATATCATATAACTTAACTGATACATTTGTACTAATGTTCATCCTAAGTGATTTTTTTGCAATTATTATGTTTGAAAGCATGTAATAAGTAACTCAAGATGTGCAGGGTTCTTGATTAATATCGAATTAAATAGTTTAAATATTTTAATATCATCACCATCTCTAAACATAATTCTAATTTATTGATTCATAGAATATATAAATCTCAACATTAATATCAGCAGCATATGATACTTTAACTACGATTATTTTTATGATCATCAATTCGAGTCAAGGTCATAAATTATCAAGTTCATTATATTAAAAGCATCTAAAATTTATGATTAATAATTAATATAAATAATTATATCATCCAATTTCAATGTTCTTCAACATGATAAAAATGACTATTCAGTATAAAACTCTACTATTAATAATAAACCCTAATACCTTGAACAATAATTCTAAACTTTAATATTTCTAACTACCATCACTTAATAAATTTCAAGAGCTTTCAGCAAAACTCTACTAAGATAAAGATTCAAGAGTTCCATCAAAAGCATCAAGAAGCTAAGCAAAAACACAAAAACAAAAACTTGATAAGCATTTTCAAGTGAATTATCACACATGCTAATCTTAATTTCACTTTTATAATCCTTAATCAATCCACACTGCAAACTATTCTTCAACCCTTCCTTTCCAATAGTACTTTCCATCAAAAACAAAATCATCTCAGGACTACTTAAATAATTTCCAAGTCTCTGATAAACATCAACAACATCTTCCACAAATCCATTTAAAGTTGTATTAAACTTGACAAGGTCATTCGTCATTTTTTTAAACAAATCATCAACACTATTAACAAAATTCTGTAAACCCTGCACATATTGAAAAATATTTGTCTCATAATCTCCAAAAGTCGTGACTTGAGTACAATTCAAATCCTTATATCTTTGATTCACCTGTCCAAGAGGCCATTCACTTAAAACAAGACAACTTTTCGGTCCAATTCCGAAATCATCATCAGGAGTGACATGATCATACCCAACAAGACAATCCTTCAAATAAAAAACCCATAAATCTGAAAACTCTTCTTCACACTTCTCTTGAAAATTATTCAAAGTATTGTTATTCGTAAATTTATTCAACTCATTTAAGTTATACCCCGCGGTATCCACCTGAAAGACAGACTCATTATGAACTTTGAAGTAATTCACAGGAGATGCCAGTTGTTTCAAGTTCATCTGAACCGACTCGAAATCAGCAAGTTTCTGACTGATTCCAAGAGTATTCAAATCACTGTAACTATCGTTGATATCTTGAAACCCTGCTAAAAAACTTGTAAGGTTTAAAACAGGGATCAAGTTTCCATCATCAATGATGCATTCTCGAGCTAAAGGCACAAGTTCTAAAGGAATAATCAAATCATATTTCCCGATACCATCTTTTGTAAACAAGTCATCAATCACTTCACAGGAGTCCCTCGTGACTAGTCCTACAGCCAAAGTACCTGCACTTGCCAAAAAGCCGATAATCGCGACGAGTCCAGAAAAAAGCCAAAAACAACAAAGTCCATGTGCAAGGTAATGTTTTCCCATAGCCTGAGAATAAACAGTGATTAAAACTCCGATGCAAATGAACCATCCCCAAACGACTACCCAAAAAGTGAATCCTCTCCAACTTTCAACTATCTGAGGCATGTAGTCAACAATCCAGTTATCAATATTTTCATGAACTTCATCAGTCCCGTTTCGATACCCGTCTACTTCAGAGTCGACATCAGAAGAAAAAGAAATAGTTTGGTCCAGGTTCTGTTGAATGAAAAGTGTGATAGTCTTGATATTCACCAGTTCTTGAATCACCTTTGAAAGCTTTGCCTTGTATTCAGAATAAATAAGTCCTGTCCAAGTTTTCTCCTCACTGATAGGGCCGAGATTTGAAGTGTAGTTCGTGGCGATTGTAGAAGAAGAGAAAGGATAAGGACTTTTTACTTTGCTGTTTTTATACTTGGAATAATAATCATTTAAAGGACTTGTTATTGTCGAGTCACTAAGCCAGTCACTTTCATGCCACAAGTCAAGAGTTGAGTTGTTGTAAGTAGTTTTTAATACATGCGTTATGTTTGATGTGCTTTCATGTAACAAGTCCATTCCTCCCCAGCCCTTGCTCATATCGCCGTGTTTCAACATATAAGGAAACTTTCCCGCTGCACATTGAACTTGCTGAATACTTTGAAAGGTCTGGTCCGAGTAGTAGATTATCAGAGAGCAGGTCAAAAGACTGAGAAATGTTACAATAAAAGCAGATGTCACACAAGTCAACTTTATGCATCTTCCACGAGCTTTTATCTGTTTTTTGCAGCACATGCAACGAAGGAACCTGAAGACTATTGCAACGATCAGAGTTATGAAGGCTAAAACTCCGAATGCGATCCAAGGAAGTGCTGCGTGAACGATGTCGTACTCGTAGTCTGACCAGTCGTAAGTCCAGTACTCTGTCATCACACGTTTTAAGTTGTTCTAGGTGGAAATTACTTCTGGTTGTAAAGTTTCGTATACTGAGTGCGATGTTGATATCTGTAAATCGTTTAGGTTGTGGAATTTTATGTCGTCGCAGTAATTTGGCTGGACTGGCATTTATTTGTTATAGGTTGTTTTTTGAAGGTCTTAGGGTGTTAATTGTTTTTTGAGGGTCTTAGGGTGTTAATTGTTTTTTGAAGGTCTTAGGGTGTTAATTTTTTTTTGGGGGATTTGGGTTTTCTTGGGGTTTTGGTTTGGATTAGAGCAGGAAGAGGTCAGTGGATGTTTGTTGTTTTATTATTTTTAAGTTAAGGAAAATCGAAAAATTCATTGTTTAAAGATCTTTCGATTGAAACAAATGAAATTATTCTAGGTTTATCTTAATTTTAATCACTTTATACAAAGTTAAGGTATTACTTCCTCAGTTTCACCTATATTAGTTAATTTTTAGATAAAACTAAATTCAATAAACATCTAAAAATTCTATCTTCTATTGAAACTTTTAACTCAGAAAATGAAAAAAAACCATTCTTTAAAAAATCTTAAAAAAATCATCTTAATTCTCCCAGTTCAAAACCAAAAAAATTTACAAATTCTTTCTGTAATGCTTAATTAATCATTTGCCAAAATAATCGTTTCATTTAGATAACCATTTCAACCCACATGGAAATTTAAAATTTTTATAAATGTCTGACCACGAGGTCGAATACCTGACTAAAAGCGGAAGAAAACATCTAAAAAACGGTATCAAACACTGGGAAAAAGCCAGAAAAATCCTTCTGATGCAGAGATTCCTAGATTACGCCAGAAATAAAGTCATGGCCAACAAAATCGAACAAGAATGCATCGACCAGAAAGACCAAAAAGACGATGAAATCGTGAAAACTTCAAAAATTTTGATACTTTCTCGATACTTCTTTGAACTTCTAGTCTCTTTGATAAATGTTTACCTTTCCTACAAGATTCCCTTTCGTTTAGCTTTTTTCAATGATCATCGAGTTCCTGAATTATTTATTCATGACCTGGTCCTTGACTCGATATTATTCATAAGTTTTGTGATGAGGATTTTGAGTGAAAAAGAGAAAAAGTCTCGATTAGTTCCAGTGAAAGACAAGTTGAGATATTTTAATTATTTCATGCATCTTCGATTTTACACTGACCTTCTTTCAATTATTCCTCTTTACATGCTTAACAACAAGTGGTACTGGTTTAAGATAGGGCGACTTTTAAGAGTAAATTCTTTGATTTCTTTTTTTTGGACATTCAAACCTCCTTGGAAGAGAATGAGAAACTTCATGGTTGATAACTACTCAACACTTAATCATATCTGGACTATTCTCACGTACCTTAATATGATCGGAATTGTTTGTCATTGTATTGCTTGTCTTTGGTTTTATATTCCAAATCAACTTTCAACACCCAATGAATTGACTTGGCTTGGTGAAGGCTGGGAAAACTACAGCATTAGTGATAATTATATGAGATCTCTTTATTGGACTGCTGTTACTTTTTCTAGTGTTGGGTATGGGGATATCACTGGGAAAACTACTCAAGAATATATTTATTCCATGTTTGTCGAGTTTTTGGGAATTATGTGCTTTGCTTACTTCATGGGGTCGTTAACTAGTCTTATTAGTGCTTATCAGTCAAAACAAGAAAAAACTATGAGTCGAGAAAATGAACTCACTCAGTGGCTTATTTTTGTTGAGGATCATGTTGATGATAAAGAAACTCAAATTGCATTAAATGGGAAAATTTCGTCGTATTTTCATCATAAATGGGCTTGTGATCCGACCTCTATCAGTGGTTTCGAAGATTACTTCATGATGCTACCCCCAGAGCTCTCCTACGAATTATCCTCTCACTTATTCGGCCACCGTCTATTAATCTTCGAGTCCTTTTTACAAAAATTTCCAGAAATCCAATTCGAAATCGCTTCAAAACTTCAAACCGAGAAGTTTTTAGCTCCATGCGAAATATTAAAAAATGACTCAAAAAACAAGAACATTTATCTAATAACTTCAGGAAACATTTTCATCGGAATTCAAGAGCTAGGGTATTGCTTGTCCCTATCAAACGGCGCCTATTTCGGTGAAGACTCCGCGATTTTCGGAGATGAGTCACAAGTAAGTTTTTACAGTTCAGGGGAAGCACTTTTGTACTACTTTAACTTCACAGAACTTAAAAAAATCTTTAAAAGAAGCAAGCAAAAAATCTGGGATTTCTCGAAACTCGCCTTTAAAAGGTCGAAGTACTTCTTAGAAATGACCAAGTTCAAGTATTCCAGTGGTTTTTATGTCACTGATCAAGAATTCAGTACTTTTTCAAAACAGTTTGATTTGGAAGACCTGAATTTTAGCTTGGATGAGGATCAAGAGTTTAATGAAAGAGCTAAAAATTTCATTGAAAAGTTTTACCTGAAGAAAAAAGATGATAATGATATTACTAAGAAGATTTTTCAGGGGATTAAGAAAAGTAGTGAAAAATTCGGGAAGGACCTTCAAAATGCGCAGAAAAAGTATGAAGATGAGTTGAAAGATGTTATTTCTCGAGTCGACAAGGCGATTTATGATATTAAAAATACTTAGCTATTAGAAGTTGATTTTCTTGAAGTTCAAGTCGAAATTTTGGTTAAATAATTTAGTTAGGTCAACTTTTCATTATCTTCGTTGTTTTTCTGGATTTCCCAACTTTTATCTGACTCTAAGAGTTTTGTGAATCGCCACCAACTCTTGGAATCGTCGGGAAGTTTACCGTCGATTTCGATTGAGTCTTGATAATCTATATGGTCTATGTTCGATACGATTATTCTGAATTCTAGAGTTTGGTTGTATTCTGATAAGTTGCAAGCATCGCAAGCTCGAAACCCTGCGCAAGTTCCCATGTTGAAGAATTATATAAGAATTTTGTTTGATATACTGGATTAAATTACTGTTTGTATTGGGTATTATCATATTCATCAAAATTAGTTCATATGCGGTTACCTTAGAGTAAATCCTATCAGGAAATTTGAAAAATCAATGAAAGGAATATTCGATTATTTTAGAAATAATTACAAGGCCAGAAAAGTTATCCAAAGGATATAATAAGTGTAAAATTCAAAGCCACATTAGATCCTTCAATAAAAAGACGCTATTCATATGATTAAAAGTCAGTTGAAAGCATTATTCTGTAATCTTTTAATATCAGCTTGTATGTTTAACATAAAAATTTTGACCATAATTCTTAGTATTTATTAAATATCGAGAAAACAATTAGTTATTTATTCAAACCATTAGTTATTTATTCAAACAATATATATTTCCATGAATCATTATTTAATACACAAGCTAGTATTTAGTAATATGATGGAAAAACCAAGTGATCATCAATCTGAAATTCCTGTCGATTACCGAGTAGATCTTTTGATTCAATGATCAGAAAATTTAAAACTTGCCACTTTAGCTATTCCTCTTTTGTCATTCATTCTATGTACCAATATTATAGTTATCTTTTGAGAGGTGTTAGAAGGTAATGAAAAAGAAGAAAAATTTGTATCTTATTGAAATGATTACTGATCTATTAACTGCATCAGTATAAATATTCATAAACAATTATCTGTTAATTTTGGAAATACTGAGTTAAGTATTAAATTTAATTTTCAAAGTTATTTTACTATTTGAAGTGGGATAAAATCTGAAACTTTTGTAGAATTTTGCAAAAGATCTCTATTGTTCTTACCCTAGAACCGTTTATTTGCATTTTATATGCAGGATTATGCAGTTCGATTGACTTAATCAGATTACCTTATATAATTATAAATAAGAAAAAAATATTGCATTTATCATTAACTTTCACTTGATTATTATGATTCCCATTTATAATTCTATCTTTATTTATAAGCTCTTTACATTTGCCTTATCTTCAAAATAATATATAAGAGTATTAATGATATCTTTAATTTATCATAAAGATTTAATAATAATTATTTTCATTCAATTAAATTCATTTCAAAAATCAAAAATCAAAAAAGCTCTGATTCTTATAATTATAAAAATAAAAATGTCTGACAAAGAAACGAAATTTATGACAAATCGGGGATTACTCCATGAAGAAAACGGAATAAAGCACTGGGAGCAAGCCCAGAAAATCCTTTTAATGCAGAGATTCCTAGAATACACCAGAAATAAAGTCCTCGCAGATAAAATTGACCAAGAGTTGATAAATGAGAAATCCATGAAAACAGATGAAACCTCAAAAGTTCCAAAAGTATTAATATTTGCTCGTCACTGCTTCGATTTTTCAGTTTCTCTAATAAACATCTATCTTTGCTACTTAATTCCATTCCGTTTAGCATTTTACTCAGATAATCGAGTTTCAGAGCTTTTAGTGCATGATTTAATTCTCGACTTCATCCTTTTAGTTAACCTCATCATCAGAGTTTGCTATAAAAGAAAACATAAATATCAACTAGTTCCAGGAAATGAAAAATTAAGTTACTTGAACCACTTTACCCATTTAAGACTTTACTCAGATGGTCTTTCAGTCATTCCTCTTTATCTACTGTCTAGCAAATGGTACTGGTTAAAGCTAGGCCGATTATTAAGGGTTAACTCTCTGAGTGTTTTTTTCACTACTAAAAAGCCACCTTATAAAACACTCAGAAACTTTATTATAAACAATTATGCGATATTAGAAATTGTTTTGACTGTTTTAACTTATGTTAATATGATTGCAATCACTTGTCATTGTATTGCTTGTCTTTGGTTTTATATTCCCAATCAACTTTCAACACCCAATGAATTGACTTGGCTGGGTTATGGGTGGGAAAACTACAGCATTAATGATAATTATATGAGGTCTCTTTATTGGACTGCTGTTACTTTTTCTAGTGTTGGGTATGGGGATATCACTGGGAAGACTACTGAAGAATATATTTATTCGATGTTCGTCGAGTTTTTGGGAATTATGTGCTTTGCGTATCTTATGGGGTCGTTGACTAGCCTCATTAGTTTTAATCGATCGAAACAAGAAAAAATTATGAGTCGAGAAAATGAACTTACGAATTGGCTTATATTTGTTGATGATCAAATAAGTGATAAAGAAACTAAAAAAGAGTTAAATGATAAAATTTCTTCATATTTTCAGCATAAGTGGGCTTGTGATCCAACCTCTATAAATGGTTACGAAGACTACTTCATGATGTTACCTCAAGAACTCTCCAAAAAACTATCAACTCATTTATTCTCCCACAGACTTGAAATCTTTGAATCCCTACTAAAATATTTCCCAGAAATTCAATTCGAAATCGCATCCAAGTTGCAAGCCGAGAACTTTTTGACTCCTTGCGAAATATTAAGATGCCAAGAAAAAAACGAAAACATTTACTTGATAACTTCAGGAACGATTTCCATAGGAATTCCAGAGCTAGGGTATTGTTTATCATTGTCAAACGGGGCTTATTTCGGAGAAGATTCAGCAATTTTTGAAGATGAGTCGCCTGTGAGTTTTTACAGTTCAGGAGAAGCGATTTTATATTATTTCAAATTTGAAAATCTTAAGAAAATCTTTAAAAAAAGCAAACAAAACATCTGGGATTTCTCAAAACTTTCATTTAAGAGGTCGAAGTACTTCTTGGAAATGATTCATTATAAGTTCTCAAGTGAATTTTACATTTATGAGAATGAACTTGCTACTTTTTCATCACAGTTTGACTTAGAAAACTTTGAACTTTCCTTGGATCAGGAGGTAGAGTTCAATAAAAGAGCGAAAAATTTTATTGATACTTTTTTCTTGAAGAAAATAAAAGATCGAAGAATTGAAAATGATAAATTTTTAGATAGAATAAAAAAAAGAACTAAGAATCTCGAAAAGAACATTCAAGGACTTAACAAAAAGTTTGAAAAAGAGATGAATGAAGTGATTTCTCGAGTTAGCCAAGCAATTTTTGACATTAAAAATCCTAATACTTAAACCTTTACAGGTTATTCTTCTTCCAATTATTATCTAAGTAGTTATCAATAGTATAACATTAGCTCTGCTTATCATCTTCTTTCATCAAAGCATCCCAACTTTTATAGGACTCGAAAAATTAGTTAATCACCACCAACTCTTAGAATCATCAGTCATTTTTTCATTAATATCTACAGAGTCCTGGAAGCAAGCTGGTCTGTCAATATTTGAAATAATGATCTTAAATTCAAGAGTTTTATTGTTTTTTGAAAATTTGCAAGCTTCGCATACTCCAAGACTATTGCAGACTCCCATGATAAATCATTTTAAGATTTAAGTATTAAAATTTCAGTTAATCTTAAGAGTTGCTTGTACTTGCCTTGAAAGAATGGTTAAAATTTTCAAAGAATAAATAAAATATAAATCTAGATATATTCAATTTAAAGCAAACTTAAACAAATAGTAAGAAATAAGATCAGAAATAATTAGTTTGGATTTGAAAGCTGCTCTTTTATCATATAAATTTAAATGCTGTAATTATAACAGTGTTATTAGAATCTATGATAATCTGTTTGTATTGAGTATTATCATATTCATCAAAAATTAGTTTAAATGTTTGTTGCCTGATAGTCTATACTTCATGAAAATTTTAAAGTAAATAAAACAAATGTTCCATAATTATAAGAATAGTTAGAAGGTCAGAAAATTATCTTCTTAACATAATGAATGTAAATTTAACTACCAGAGTAAAATTATTTATTTATAAAAACGCTATTAATTCGATTCAAAGCCTGTCAAAAAGTATTAATTCACTAATTCATTAGAATCACTATGCTGCCTTAGACCTGAAGATCAAATTCCTACCGATTACAGTATGGATCGCCTTGATTTTATAAACTAAATATATTTGCCTTGTAATTGTAGCTATTCTCTCTCTTGTCTTTATCCTGCCAACCTATATCATACTCATCTGTCCAAATTTTGCAGTGGTAATGAACTTAAACAAAAATTATATCTGATTCAAAGGATTTCAGATGAATAACTGTATAAGGAGTAACATTCATAAATAATTACCTCTTATTTCTGCACTTCTGAGTTTTGTATTAGGTCTAACTTTCAAAATTCTTTTTCTCTTTGAAGGGGTAAGAATCTGGAACTTGAATCGAATTTGCAAAATATTTTTATGATTTTTAATCTTAGGGTGCTATTATTTGAATCAGCATATAGTTGATTCTAAACTTTGAACAATCAATTTTATAGGGTTGCTTATAAGCATTGTAAATATCAAAAAAATTACAGTGTTGAGTCACATTCACTTGCTTAAGTAGCTTATTATGAAGTCTTTCATAGAGACAAAAACATTCCAAATATCTAAATATTGAATATGTCACCCATCTCACAAATTCTAATTTCATTCCAAAAAAATTCAAATAAAACTTAAACACTCTGATGATAATATAAAAAAAATGTCTGACAAAAAAGCAAAATTTCTGACAAAGCGTAGATTACTCTCTCAAGAAAACGGAATAAAGCACTGGGAACAAGCCCAGAAAATCCTCTTAATGCAAAGATTTCTAGAGTACACCAGAAACAAAGTACTTGCTGATAAAATTGACCAGGAGTTCATCAATGAAAAATCGATGGGAGTAGACAAAGATTCAAAAGTTCCAAAAATATTAATAATGGCTCGTCACCTCTTCGATTTTTCAGTTTCTCTAATAAACATCTATCTTTGCTACTTGATTCCATTCCGTTTAGCATTTTACTCAGACAACCGAGTTTCAGAGCTTTGGGCCCACGACCTGTTTATTGACTTTATCCTTTTAATAAACCTGATCCTAAGAATTTGTTATAAAATAAGAAATAAATATAAACTAGTCCCAGGAAGTGAAAAATTAAGTTACTTGAACCATTTCACTCATTTGAGACTTTACACAGATGCTCTCTCAGTGATCCCTCTTTATTTACTCTCCAGCAAATGGTACTGGCTCAAGATAGGCCGATTATTGAGATTCAACTCTCTAAGTGTTTTTTTCTCAAATAAAACACCTCCCTATAAAACACTGAGAAACTTCATCATAAACTATTATGCAATATTATGCAATATTTTGACTGTTTTAAATTATGCCAATATGATCGCAATCACTTGTCATTGCATTGCTTGTCTTTGGTTTTTCATTCCCAATCAACTTTCAACGCCGAATGAATTGACTTGGCTGGGTTATGGCTGGGAAAATTACAGCATTAATGATAATTATATGAGGTCTCTTTATTGGACTGCTGTTACTTTTTCTAGTGTTGGGTATGGGGATATCACTGGGAAAACTACTGAAGAATATATTTATTCGATGTTCGTCGAGTTTTTAGGAATCATGTTTTTTGCGTATCTTATGGGGTCGATAACTAGTCTCATCAGTTATAATAACTTGAAACAGGAAAAACTTGTTAGTCGAGAAAATGAACTTACGAATTGGCTTATATTTGTTGATGATCAAATTCGAGGTAAAGAAACTCAAAATGAATTGAAAACAAAAATTTCATCGTATTTTCAGCATAAGTGGGCTTGTGATCCAACCTCTATCAATGGGTTCGAAGACTATTTCATGATGTTACCTCAAGAACTCTCCGAAAAGTTATCATCTCATTTATTCGGCCACAGACTTGAAATCTTTGAATCCCTTTTAAAATATTTCCCAGATATTCAATTCGAAATCGCTTCAAAAATGGAAACCGAGAACTTTTTAACTTCTTGCGAAGTGTTGGGATATCAAGAGCCAAACCAAAACATATACCTGATAATTTCAGGAAATATTTCAATAGGAATTCCAGATCTAGGCTATTGTTTATCCCTCTCAAACGGTGCTTATTTCGGAGAAGATTCTGCAATTTTTGGAGATAAGTCGCCTGTCAGTTTTTACAGTTCAGGACAAGCGATTTTGTATTACTTCAACTTCGAAGAATTAAAGAAAATCTTCAAAAAAAGCAAGCAAAACATCTGGAATTTCTCAAAACTTTCATTTAAGAGGTCGAAGTACTTCTTTGAAATGATCCAATACAAGTTCTCAAGTGAATTTTATGTCTCTAATATTGATCTTGAGACTTTTTCATCACATTTTAACTTAGATGAATTTGAACTCACTTTGGATCAGGAGCTAGAGTTCAACAGAAGAGCAAAAAATTTTATTGATACTTTTTTCCTGAAGAAAACAAAAGATGATAATTTTTCTCAGGAAGTAAAGAAAAATGCTGAGAAGCTTGAAAAGAACATTCAAGGACTTAACGAAAAGTTTGAAAGCGAGATGAATGAAGTGATTTCTAGAGTCAATCAAGCAATTATTGATATTAAAAATTCAGAGATTGATTAAACCTTTTACTGGTTATTCTTATTTTATTGTCTAAGTAGTCTTCAATAGAATTACATTAACCCTGTTTATCATCTTCTTTCATCAAAACATCCCAACTTTTATCTGACTCTAGCAACTTAGTGAATCGCCACCAGCTCTTTGAATCATCAGTTATTTTACCATCAATATCTACTGAGTCTTGAAACCCAGCTGGTCTGTCAATATTTGAGACGATTATGTTGAATTCAAGAGTTTGATTGTATTCTGAAAAGTGGCAAGCTTCGCATGCCCCAAGGCTAGTACAGGTTCCCATGCTAAATAATTATAACATTTAAGTATTTTAAACTTCAGTCAATCCTAAGAGTTGCTTGTACCTCCTGCCTTCTACATCTTCATGAAAAATCAGCTCAAAGCGGTTGACAGGGCAGCTTTCAAGAGACTGCCCCAAAGGTGGAGGAAAAACACAATCCAAAGAAAGTTTAAATGCATTATCAATCATCGCAGGAATCAACGATGCCAAGTAAGGAGAACTAAGTTCAAAGCAAGGATTCGTATTAACTTCAATAAGCCAAGGTCTAAACTTATGATCAATCATGAAGTCATATCCAAAAATCTCAAAAGCATGCATTTTTTTTCCATTATCTATCGAAAGAGAAGCAGCGACCATAGAATCTTTGACAATATTTTTAATCAAAGGTAAAACACCAGTAAAAAAATTGACATGTTTCTCTGGAAATGCAGAGTCAAGGTACTTTTGAAGTTCTTTATAAGAAAGTTTATTCCCATTTTCAAACTTTCCATATTCCAAACAATTCTTCTGAACAGCGTCATTTGTCAGATGAACAAACAAGTTCTGAGTATCTTTTGTTGAATACTCACTCGAGGCTGTTCGAAGGTACCCGTCAAGGTAAAAATACCCAACAAGGACTCCATTAAGACTCGACATCAAACTATAACAGCGAATATCAAATTTTCGTTTATGAAACAAAAGTGGCTTTTCAATGTACTTCTGCAAAATGTAAGACTTGCTACTTTCTGACTTTAAAATAGAAATAATTTCAGGAAGACTTCTACAGACTTGAATGCCTTGGCCTCTATTTGTGTATTCTCCAGGTTTTACTATCCAAATATTTTTAAAAGAAGTTTTAAATTGTTTTCTTTTTTCGAGTTTTGAGTGAATTTTCAGGAAGTCTTTAAAAATTGGGTCTGAGTCGTTGATGACTGAAAAACTGAGAGGAAGCTTTTCGAAGATGTTTTTGTTTAGGGTCTTGTAATAAAGATTCATTGTTGAAAGAAGGTCTTTTTTATTGCTGAGGCACTCGTTGAACTCGAGACGGTTGTGAAGCTTTTGATGCTCTGGATGCATCTTTTCACCTTTTAGTGACTGGAAAGAACTGGAGTCTTTTATTAGATTAAGACCGAGGGACTCGAGGTCAACGTTTTTGTAAACTCTTGTTGCTATTTGTGCTTTTAAACTGCAGACTAGCGGAAAGATATCGTTTTCTTCTTTTAGTGTTATTATTGGGTGGTAGGCTGGAGATTTGAATTTTTCGAGAACTTGCTTGTCTTTCCATTGAGTCCAGATAAAATTTGCTGATTCTTTTGAATCGACTTCTTGCCACCAATTCCTACTCAAAATAATCTTCTTAACCAGTTTCGCATTATTCCCCTTGCCAATAAAGACCTTATAACTAGCAAAAACCACATTAAAAGGTTCAAGTGCATGCAAGACACTAACAGTCTTTCTCCAAAGTCTTTCAATTTCCGGTTTAGCCTTAGCAGCCCATTCCTTAATCCGACAAGCTTCCTTAATAGAAAGTTGATCAGAGCCCGAGCAAGCCAAAGACGATCTTCCTGATTTTTTACAAGTCTTTGAAATTTTTGCCTGAATTTTTGAATGAACTCTCGAGTTGCCCGAGTCATTCACACTCGAGTTCAAAAGTCTTGGCAAGTCCGAACGGAATAAAGAATTCGTCGCTGAAGCCAAGGCTAACATCGCTGACTTGATTTTTGGTTTTACTTTAAATAACGATAGAGCTTTTGACTTGTGTGCGAAAGGCGATGAATCTGATGAGAGGATGCTACTTGGAGTGCATCGAGCTGTGGTTGTTTGAGTTCTTTTTGTGTTGGATGGAGTTGGTAAAGAAGATTTTACTGTTTTATGCATTTTTTATTTGGTGATTGGGTTGGAAAGTTTTTTTAGTATGTGTTAGAATTTTTTAAGTTTTTCATTAAGAACTTCAGGTGGAGGATCTCGTAGTTTGTTAAGGGTTTTAAGTGATCACAGGTTTTTACTCCGAGATTTACTAGGTTGTGTAGACAGTCGAAACAATGATATGAGTTGCAGTTTTTTAGTGTGTATCTTCTGCTGTGCTTTTCTAGGATGTGAGATAAATTTAGTTCTTCGGGAAGGTGCTCAGTCTTTAGTATCTCTTTGGAAATCCTCTTAAAATTAGCAAGATCCAAATTACTAATCATTTCCAAATCAAGAGATTGAACCAAACAAAGACAAATTTCTTTAAGATTATCAGCCATTTTAAAACTATTATCAAAAATTTCCATCCCTAGCCCACTGATCCCTGAATCTGACAGGCATTCCAAGAAATTCGATAAAAAACTTGCAAGAGTGACTATAAGGTCTTCTAGAAATTTCAATCATATAAAGTTCCAAGTCTTGTCGTCTCTGTTCAAGTTGTTCCTGTGACTTGCCCGTGAGTCTAGTCCAATACTTCTTTTTAGGAAATTTAGGAAGAGGGATATCATGTTCTTTTGCGATCATTTTGATCACTTTTTGGAGTTCTAAGAACTCAGAGTACCTTTTTTCTACCACATGTTCCCAGTCGTGGTACCTGATGTGAAGAGAGTACACGTAGAAGGTTTTGCTCTCATTTGTGATTTGTCGATATGATGGAATCGAAATATCCATTTTATAACCAGGCTAATTCAATCCCTTCAAATCACAGACTAAAGAATTCTAAGATAATGACCAAATCTCCATCAATTCCTTTTCTATCAAAAATTATTATCTCTAAAAAATTTCCTAATTTTCTAAAGTTCTACAAAAAAATTTCTAAATTATTCTAAAAAATTACCCTTTTTCAAAACATTTAAACATCCCCCCAGGATAAATGTTTGAAGCTCGATTAGCCCAAGGCCTAATCCTAAAGAAAATAATCGAAGCTTTAAAAGAACTAGTAACTGACGTCAACCTCGACATCAACCGCGAAGGAATTTCTCTTCAAGCGATGGACGCTTCTCACGTGGCGCTTGTGACTTTTTTTCTTCGTGGTGAGTGTTTCCAGGACTTTCACTGTGACCGTCCTCAAGCGATTGGTATTTCGATATCAAGTTTAGCGAAAGTGATAAAATGTGCTGAAAATGACGATTCAATAGTGATAAGGGCAGAGGACAATGCAAGTCTCATCACTTTGATCTTTGAAGGGAAAAGTGAGGACCGGGTCAGTGAGTTTAACTTGAACTTGCTGAGTCTTGAAGTTGAACATATGGGAATACCTGACCAGGAATACGCTGCAGTTATTCAGATACCCAGTAGTGAACTTAGCAGGATTTGTAGAGAACTTAGCCAGTTGTCTGATACTATCAATATTGACATCAATAAGGAACGCGTTATCTTCTCGGTCAATGGCGATACTGGACGAGGAGCTATTTCTTTGAGTCAGAAAAGTCAGAAGAATATTTTAGAAGTGGTGAATAATGTCAATGCTTCTTTTGCCTTGAGGTATTTGAACTTGTTTAATAAAGCTGCTAGTTTGTCTGGTACTGTAACTTTATCGGTATCAGAAGATCTTCCGTTGATTGTAAAGTATGAGTTCGATATTGGAATAATGAAGTATTACCTGGCACCAAAAATAAACGATGAATTCACTTAAGCCATTTTTTATTCTTCTAGGTATTAACTATCATCCGCCACTTCTTGACCTCGGCCTCTGCCACGGCCGCGGCCTCTGAACTCGCCTCGATCTCGGCCGCCTCTGCCTCGTCCTCCTCTTCCTCGACCTCTTCTTTCAAACTCCTGAGTTCCTCTTCCAGTCGGTTTTTTCCTTCCAGTTACAGTCACAAACCCGTCATCTTCAGCTTCTGGCTTCTTCTCACCCTTTTCCTCTTCTGAGTCGTCATCAGCCCATTTAGAAGTGACTTTCTGACTTGGCTTCTCGGCAGGAGGCTCAGCCCATTCATCATCTTCAGCTGGTTGGCTTTCCTTCACAATTTTAGTGTTTTCAACAGGAACTTCCTTCACTTCTCGGACTTCTGGAACTGATTCAACTTTTACTTCATGAACTTTTTCCTTTTTTTCTTCAGTCTTCTTTTCTTCCACTGGTTTTTCAGTGTTGTAGACCTGAGTTGAATGAATGGTCAGATCGACTTTCGGAGGAGTCGCAGGTCGTTGTTGGCTGTTTGCCCAGTTTCTGAACTTTCCTTCGAATTCTGCAAGTTTTTTGTAGGACTTCATTGTTCCTGGAGCGATTTTTTCACTTTTGCTGAGGTAAAGTTTGACTGAATTTTCGAGGTCTGATGAAATTTCTGAGAGTTTTTTACCGGCTTGACCTTTGACTAGACTGTGCAAAAGAAGAAAAGCTTCTAAGTCTTGTTGGTCTGAAGCGTTTTCTTTGATGAAGCGATCCTTGACCTGAGGGTTTGACAGGAATTCGACAAGAGCCCATAACAAGACTACTTCTTTGGACCTGTCTTCTTCTACCTTAGGAGCAGCTTTTTTCTCTTCTTTTGGAGGAGTTTCTAGTGTTTTTTTGTATAACTCAATAACTTTTTCGTTGTCTTGCAAGAGCTCTTCAACGAGTGGAGCTGACTCTATGAGTTTTTTTTCTTCTTCTTTCATTTCTTTTCCTGAGGATTTGACTTCAGCTTGCTTTTTTTTAATCCTGTCAAGCTTTTTAACGTAGTTTCTCGACCTGTTTTGCAGGATCTTGAAGAAGCTGTCGCCCTCACCCTCCATTTATATGTCTAGAAAGACTTCAATCGGATGAAGGAAAAGAGGTTTAAGATTTAATAATTCAAATACTCGCTATATTTAACCGTATCCACCAGGTGTTAGCGATTTCGGAAAGGACTTTTTTGAGAAAACGTAAAATGCTTGAAGTCCTCAAGGTACGACAGGTAAAGGTTTTTCTGCTAATTATTTTAAGCCTTAGTTTTTTTTAGTGTTATTTATGATTGAGATTTGAATGCGTTTGTTTGGCAGATTTCTTGGTTTAAGTTTAGAACAAATTTATGATTTTCTAATGAAATGAAACTTGCACCTTGTTTGAGAACTAGAGACTTTCTATATTTCTCAATCAAATATCCTTATAAAATATCAATACCATAAGATTTTTCTAACCATAAGTATGATTTCGAAATAAAGATAAAGCCTTATTACTCGCGCCAAACCAATGCAGATTTCACATAAGCCATGTTTAATTCTTCTAGGTATTAACTATCATCCGCCACTTCTTGACCTCGGCCCCTGCCTCGTCCGCGGCCTCTGAATTCGCCTCGATCCCGGCCGCCTCTTCCTCGTCCTCCCCTTCCTCGTCCTCTTCTTTCAAACTCCTGAGTTCCTCTTCCAGTCGGTTTTTTCCTTCCAGTTACAGTCACAAACCCGTCATCTTCAGCTTCTGGCTTCTTCTCAGGCTTCTCATCTTCTGAGTTATCATCAGCCCATTTAGAAGTGACTTTCTGACTTGGCTTCTCGGCAGGAGGCTCAGCCCATTCATCATCTTCAGCTGGTTGGCTTTCCTTTACAATTTTAGTGTTTTCAACAGGAACTTCCTTCACTTCTCGGACTTCTGGAACTGATTCAACTTTTACTTCATGAACTTCTTCCTTTTTTTCTTCAGTCTTCTTTTCTTCAACTGGTTTTTCAGTGTTGTAGACCTGAGTTGAATGAATGGTCAGATCGACTTTCGGAGGAGTCGCAGGTCGTTGTTGGCTGTTTGCCCAGTTTCTGAACTTTCCTTCGAATTCTGCAAGTTTTTTGTAGGACTTCATTGTTCCTGGAGCGATTTTTTCACTTTTGCTGAGGTAAAGTTTGACTGAATTTTCGAGGTCTGATGAAATTTCTGAGAGTTTTTTACCGGCTTGACCTTTGACAAGACTGTGCAAAAGAAGAAAAGCTTCTAAGTCTTGTTGGTCTGAAGCGTTTTCTTTGATGAAGCGATCCTTGACCTGAGGGTTTGACAGGAATTCGACAAGAGCCCATAACAAGACGACTTCTATGGACCTGTCTTCTTCTACCTTAGGAGCAGCTTTTTTCTCTTCTTTTGGAGGAGTTTCTAGTGTTTTTTTGTATAACTCAATAACTTTTTCGTTGTCTTGTAAGAGCTCTTCAACGAGTGGAGCCGACTCTATGAGTTTTTTTTCTTCTTCTTTCATTTCTTTTCCTGAGGATTTGACTTCAGCTTGTTTTTTCTTAATCCTGTCAAGCTTTTTAACGTAGTTTCTCGACCTGTTTTGCAGGACTTTGAGGAAGCTGTCGCTTTCACCCTCCATTTATAAGTCTAGAAGGACTGGAATCGGATGAAGGAGAAGGGGCTTAAGTATTAATTATTTAAATACTCGCTTTAATAAACTGTCTCGACTTGGCGTTAGTGACTTTGTGAAGGACTTTTTTGGAAGGACTTTAGAGTACTTCAGATCTTCGAGGTTTTCTTTTAGGTTTAAACTGGTTTTAGGCTCCTTTAGCTTCTTGTCTGAAGGCTTTCGGGTTAGGTCTTCTTTTAGGATCTTTTCGTTTAGGATTGAGGTTTGACTACGCTTGTGAAGGAGACCTTCTTCTTTTTCGTTTAGAACAGATTTGATGAACTTGTCTATTGTCATGCAACTTGCACCTACTCTGCAGACTAGAGCTCCGTTTTTAACAGCAATAAAAACTTTTTTCCCATTATAACTGAAAACTCCATCAGAAACCCTAGCAAACCTATCCTCAATACAAAAGTTCCTAATATACTCCAAAAACTTTTCATCCGCTCCCTTCAACTTACATTCCAATTCCTTAAAATTCTTCTCTCTAGCCTGACTAAGTAAATTTTCATTGATTTCCCTTTCAATTTTCAGTTGTTCCTTCAACTCACCAACTATTTTCTCATACCTGCTTCCATTATCCACTCCAAGTTTAATATCCAAATATTTATCATCAAGTAAATTTTCAAGTTCCGCACATTTCTGCCGATACTGCTGAAGTTCCGCAGAAATTTCAGAAAGTCTTTGAAGAAGCGACTCTGTCGGTGCTTTGATAAGCTCCTCAAGTTCTTTACTGAAAAAATGAGCAGAATTTTCCAGTTTTGTTTGAAGATTTTTTCGTGATTTTTCTGAATCTTCTAGTTTTTCTGAGTATTCTTGAAGTCTTTGCCTCAGAGATGCTGTTTCTGAGGATTTTTCGAATGATGCGAAAGATGGGGAAAGTTTGAAGGATTTTAAGAGTTTTAGTTCTTCGTCTTTACTTTTAATGATGTTTTCATAGCTTTCGAATCGTTTTTCAGCGTTGATGTAGAACTCTTTGGATTCTTCTAGAAGAAGAGTGAGTTGATTTTCGGACTCTAAACGTTTTTGTTGCTCGGTTTTCAGTGAAGACTGGAAAAAATCGATTTTTTTATTGTTTTCTTCATTGATGAACTGAAGGTTGTTACAGTGAAGTTTGAACTTTTCAAGCTGAATGGCGAGTTTAGAGAAAGACTCATGACTTTCTTTAACTCTTTCATTACAAAGCTCTTCATTGACAAGTTGAAAACGATTTTGAAGTTCACAGAACTTGATTCTAAGTTCCTTATTTTTTTCATTAACAATCATCAAAGCTTTTTTACACTTTTCATAATTGATTTTAAGTCCTTTCCCTTCAACTTCATCTTTAAATTCTTTAAATTCTTTACAATCCTTCATTTCTTTTTCTTTAATTTCTTTATGCAAACAGCTATCCAAGTCAAAAACTGAAGAATCAGATTCATTCATTTCAGGAACAGGAGTCAATAACGACAGGGTGTTAATCGATACCAAAACTTTCGTCGTCGGAAGCATCGACGGGACAGAAGGAAGGACTTCATTCGAGTTATAATACAAAGGAAGCCACAGCAGTCCCTCAACAGGAAGAGCTTCACAATTTAAAGAAACGCTACAAATTTGTCCTGTTTTCGAAGAGTTTTTAACTAAAATCGTCAAAACTCCTCTTTTTGGAAACTCGATCAAATTTTCAACGATTTGAGTCTCGACCACAGGCAAGGACCTGACCAAGAAGTCGTCTTGGAAGACTTGGCAGTCAGTGTGTTCGGAGAGGCCTTCAACTTTAAGCACGGTTAAAACGACGGCGTTTTTCATTTATTTGAATTTAAATTTGAAGATGAATTTGATGTAAGAAGGATTTCTAGTTGTTAAAAAGATTTATACTTGACATGAAACCTTGACGGCGGTCGCTGCGGGTTAAACTGCTTTGACGCTTTTTTAGGATATAACTTCGAGAGATGCGACTTTTGTACTCTTGGGATTGGGTGAAACCTTTTTCGAGATCTACTGCTCGCACGTCTCCTGAACAGTTTTTGATTTTTGTTAGGAGCTTGTGGTTTTCTTGCTCAATTCTTTCGAATTCCTTCTTGCGTGAAAAGTAATTCAGTGTTGATTGAGAAGGGGTTAACGAATGGCTCTGTCTTTGCTTCGCGATATTAATCAGTTTTTTCACGAGTTTTCTATTCTGCTCTAAGATTTCAGGTGTAATAATCGGCTTCAGCTTTTTCATGACCTTAGCCGAAGAAGGTAATTTTGGTATTTTTCCTTTAATCTCCCTAAGCCTTTTTCGATGAAGGTCAAGGGTATATTGATTATACTTCTCAAAGTCCAGTCGGGTGTTAATATAAGTAGGAGCATTCATTTATAAGCACTACAATAAAATCGTTGAAAATAGGTCAATAAGACTAACTTCAAAGTAAACCGTTGAAACCTTCTTATTTGAAAGAACGAGAAACTCAAAAAACTCAAAAATTCTTAAAGAAAGAATAATAAATTATCATGGATACTGAAAAACATTCAGAGCTTTTAAACGAATCAACTGAAAAGATCAGAGAAAATCTTTCCACCTTAGACCCGATGTTTAATGACCTTGGCCGAAATCTTGAAAAAATAAGTGAAACTCTTGTAAAATCTTGCATTGTTCTCAACCCTGAGTACATTTTTTCAATATTTTCTTTTCTTCGTGACAAACCATTCATTCAGAAACCATCTGAAGTAATGCAGGCACTTCTAATGAACTTGAAAAAAAAAAGTTCGCATTCAAAGCAAGAGTTTAAAATTGAATGTGATCCGCTCGTTCCTGATGTCATCCATAATAAAAGTGAGCTTCAAACTGAGCAGACTTTTGCTGATGTTAGGGAACTTCGAGCAGAAAATGAAAAACTTAGACTTTTACTTGATAATTGTAATCAGTTTATTGGAAGTTTGAAGGAAGACTCTCAGATTCTTGACTCTGCATGCTCTAAACAGCTGAAAAGTCTCAAGATTAACCTGGCAAGCAAGTCAACATTACCCTCACTAGCAAGGCGTGACACCGACAGTCATCTATCATCAATAAACGAGAGCCAATCACTAGACCTCTCCTTCGTCGGAAACAAGTCTGAAAAAAGCGGAAATCTAAAAATGGTATTATCCGAAGACCTAAACACCCGTTCCTCAAAAGAGCCACTTGAGGTTCCATCATCCCATCCCTGCTTTATTTCAGCCCAATCCTCTCTAAATCTTGCCAAACTTTCAAGTCCACTTCTTCCATTCAAGCCTTTTTTCAGTTCATTTTCAAATTTTCAGTCAACCCTCACAAAAAAGCTGAGAATTTTAACAGACCAGTTAACAAACCTTCAAATTCAGGTAAGCGACATAAAATTTCAACTTCACTTAAAATCAACAAAAGATCAAAACAACGAACTTCAAGTCTTTCAAAAATATTTGCAAAAAGTCCTTCAAGATAAAGAAGAATTGCAAGATCTTTGTGAAGAACTTAAAAATGATAAGAAAAATCTTGAAAATCGACTTGTTAAAAATGCAATTAACTTGGAAAGTCAGTTAAAATGTAAAAATGAGGAAATTAGCTCAAAAAATGAGAAAATTTTAGAACTTGAATCGAAATACTTCTCGAAAATCGACTCGAAAATGAATTCTGTGATTGATAGTCGCTTGGAGCAGCTGATTATCACGAATGTGTCGCTGCAAGGAGAGATTTCAGCTTTAGAAGGAAAAAATGCGAAGATTAAGAGTAAGTTTTTAGCTGATGAAAGTAAGTGCAAGAGTTTCACACAAGACTCAGAAATTTCGGGACCGTCTTCAGATCTTTTTGATTGTCGGACTGGGAAAGATCAGGAAATTAAAGATCTTCGAGAGGCGCTTCAAATGGTTTCGGAGAGATATGAAAGGGATAAAGAAATCATGCTTAAGGACTTGGAAGAGTCTAGGCAAGATATGGAAGTTCAGATCTTTAGACTTAAACAAGAAAAAGCTTATCAAGAATCAGTCTGCAAAGACCTCTTAAAACATCTCCAAGACCTCAACTCTGAAAAGCAACTCATGGAAAAAGAACTAATCTGGCTTCGACAAGTCTTCGACCAGCGAGTCCAACCAGAAGAGGCACATTCATCAATCGACCTAGAAATCAGTAAAAGCGTTGAAGTAGCCGAAAAGTCCCAAATGTATCGTCAAAAAACCATCCAAGACACAATTTTAGAAGAATTAACTGAAATTTCAGTCGATTTAAAGAAAAAAAGAAAAACCGACTTCAACACTTTCACAATTTTTGAACTCGTTCGAAGTACTTTGGCGCACATGATAAAAATTCAAGAAGTGATTGAAACTGAAACATCTTCAAACATTTTCCGTGAAACTTCAAGGAACCTATCAGATGTTGTATCAAAACTGAAGTTAAAAGTGAGAAACATTGAAGAAGAAAGTATTATTTTGAATAAAAGGGTTGATCTAACCTCTTTTGATAGGGTAAACACTGAGCCTAGTCCAAGACTTGACAGAGGAAACAATGAACTTCTGCAGTATTATAAAAAACAGTTGCAGATTGAAAAAGCTAAAGTTTTAGAAAAAAAACATGTGATTCAACTGCATAAAGAACAGACTGCTTTTTTGAAGCAAAATTTAAGGGACTTGCAGTTTGAACTAGGAAGAGTCAAACAAGTCGACTTTGAGTATATCAAGTCGGTTTTCATTGCTTTTCTTAAAAATATTCCTCGACTGCCCAGTCAGGCTGAGGCGGTCCTTGACCAGCTTTCTTCACTTTTAAACTTATCGGAATATGAAAAAAATTCAGTCTGTCGGCTTGAGTCGAGTTATGTACTAATTAATAACTAGCTTCTTTCACTTCTTCTTAGCTCCGCGTATAAGGGTCCTAGGGTTCCGATGTGTCGATGGATGAAAAGTTTGAAGTAACGAAGATACTCTTCCTCGCCTAACTTGTTTTGACTAGTCGGAGGATACTCTTTCAAATACCCCCAAACAATTTCCAAGAACTCTGAAAGACTAGGTACATCCATATTCCCAGTATACTTAGCAATAGTGCCAACAATCAAAGGAACCCATCTAAGTTCCGAAAAGATTTTTAAAATAAGTTCAACATTCCTCAAGTCAGTTTTATTCTGAGAACATAATCCAATAAGATTAGCCAAGACACTATAAAGCAAGTCAACAATCTGAAGACACAACTTTCCCCCTCCATTAGAAATAAGCAAAACAACTCTAAGTGAATAAGTGCTTCTCAAAACAACTCCTCTAACAAACAGAGTATCCCAATTTGAATTCGAAAGTCCAGGCAATGCCTCAGAATAATGTTTAACAAGTGTCATAATCTTCTCAGAAGCATTTTCACTATCCCTAGTAATAGAAAACAAAGACTGCGGAGGTGCTTTATACATAAACTCAAATCTAGAAAACAAATACTGAAACTTTTCCCTAATCCCTGACTCTTCCACCTCGCCTTCTTCAGGAGACTTCATCAAATCCCGAAGTACTGAATAAGCAATAAAAGGATTTCGACGACCTGAGGCTTCATGAAAAGGCAGAACATGACTAAGCAAGTTAGAAGTGACATACTGATAACAAGTGAAATTTTTACACAAGTGCATCATCGGAACGCTAATCTTTTCAAATATCAACTTCAACCGAAGGTCTTCTTCTTTCAATTCTAAAGTCGATGTGAATCGAATAATCAAAATCAAAGCTTCTGCCAAGTCCAAGTCTTCAACTTCTAAATTATTACACCAGAGCTCAATGAACTTTATCACTTGAAGCATGTATTTCGTGCCTTGTGACTGAGGAAGGGCCTCCAACGAGGGGATATGAGAAAAGAGGACTGACCGGTTTTGGTAAAGTTGAAGAATTGTGTTTAACATGCCGTCTTGAATCTCTGCTATTGCCACGTGGGTCAGGTTTAAAAGAGCTAACTCGTGAGTCATGGGCTTGAAGCTGTTTATCACTCTTGATACTGCTGATGACCATTTTCGAGGATTTGATAATTCCAGCTGGTTCTTCACTCGATGAAAAGTAGAACTCGAAAAATTAGGTCCTTCGATGATGTCGATGTAAAAGTTTATCCAGAGCTCTGACTCGTTTGAATAACTTCTGCTTAGTGATTTGCTTGAGTATTTCTTTAAAAAGTTTTCGATTTCTTCATTCATTATTATTTTTATGTATTGGAATATTGAACCAAAATCTAACTTCAAACATGTGAAGCATAAATACAAACAAGAACAACTGATGGAAGGTATTTAGTATTTAGAAAAGTTTACAGAAATTGAGAGGGAGAATAGGATATTATTGGAAAAAATGCATCGGGTTATGAAAAGACAGGAAAAAATATCTATTCCTAAGGAAAAAATTAGTTTGAATTTTGGAGTTCGACGACAAAATTATGAAAGGATCAATAAGGAAAATCAGTCTTTTTATAATCGACTTGTTAATAAACGGTCTGTCTATAGTCGGAAAAAATACGCTTCGGAAAGAAGAGTTGTTGAAAATCGACTTGCGATGATTAGAGGTAATAATCATTCGGTGAAACCGACTCCTAGAAGGAATATGAAAAGACTTAGTGAAGATGTACTTGATTTGAGGTACTTGACACTTAAACAACCGGTTAAATTAAGAAACAAAGTTTTTTTGATTGAAGTGTATCAGTACCCACGGGATGTAAAAATTCTAGCATTTGATTCGGTGAGTAATGATATATTTCGACTGGTCCTCTCCACAGATGAAGCAGAAGAGTTCATAGGTGAAACTCAAGACTATTCATTACTACTGAACGAATTGGACATCGAAGGAGATTCACTCACATTAACATATTCTCATTAACTTTTCCTTCTTCTCTCTCATCCAAAGCCCGATGTCGTTTCTGCGGCGGTGCTTCTTAACAGTTACCATTCGGGTTACCTCTTCCATAAAAGACCTGAAATAAGTAGATAGCCTGATCCTCATAAAGTCCGCCAGTGCTTTCATACTTCCTGAACAACGATTACCCTGAATGAAGACTCAAAATCGACCCGTTTCCGCCGAACTTCGGATTTCGACATCCAAAGAAAACTTGAGAAACTTTCAAAAGAGATAAAAACTCGGCACACATTATGCACGGCTCACAAGTCACGTATAAAGTACTACCTTCGAATGATTGAAAAGGATTCAATGAAAGGGCGGACTCAACTGCAACGATTTCTGAATGTTTTGTCCCGTTTTTGGACTTGTTTGTTGTGTTGTGCCCTTCTGCGATTATTTGGTTTTCTTTCACGAAGACGCAACCTACTGGGACTTCTCCGGAATCTAGAGATTTTCTTGCGATTTTTAAGGCTTCTTCCATGAAATTCATTTTTAGAGAGGTTTGATTTTAAATGGATTGATGATGAATAGGGTTTTTGGAATTTATTGATTTGAAATAGAAAGGTGGTATTTTAAGAGATTTTAAATTTTATACTTGTGGAGATCTTAGAAAAGAATGATAGAGATATTTATGAAGAAATGATGATTACATATGGTGCTGATGTATATCTAAACATGTTCTCGTAACCAATCTTCTTTAAATTTTTACCTTAATTAAATGTGAATACCTGTTGACACCCATGAGCAAATGAAACATGAGAATTTTCAACAAAATTCTGCACCCTCAAAGACTGACTAGAAGGTGTAATAACTTTCTGCAAGATTTCCATCCAAAACGCATCCCGTTGTTTAACAGTCTCATCGATTTCCACTTCCAATTTTTTTCTTCCATATTTACAAGATTTTTCATGAGCCCAAAGTGTTTTGATGCTTTCAACATGCTGACATTCTTCATGTTTGCAGCTGTTATAGATGAAACTCATGAGTTTTTCGAAAGCGTGACCGACTTTTTCAAATTTTGCATCCGTGCAACCAACTGGGCAGGTTTTTTTCCCATTTTGCATGAATGTTTTAAGACAATCGTAGCAGAAAAGCTGTTCGCAACCTGGACACTCGACGGGCTTCTTTACTGTTACTTTGCACAAGTAACATGAGAAGTAGTCAGCTGTTATGCAGTTGAGTCTTATTCCCTTTTCCATTATAAGGGGGGTTAGATGATTATTTGTTTAGGTGAATATTTTGGATTTGAAATGAATGGACTTTGAAGGGAAAATTGTTGGTTTTCAAAGGTTTTGATAGATTTATTGAGCGTTTTATGAAGAATGAAAGTTTAATCTTCACTTATTTCCCTAAACTTTCTCATAAAAAAAAATAAAAATCTCCTGAAACATCCCAAAAATCCATCTCCCAAAACCTCGAAGATCCAAAACCCTCTCAAACTGGCTGAACCAAACCTTCTCCAATCATCCTAAAAAAAAGAAAAAACCTTCCAAGTCCATAAAAAAATGCCTAACTACGGTGAAGCTGATTACTGGGAAAAAAGATATGAAGAGCAGCAAGGCAAGACATTCGACTGGCTAGAAGACTGGGAGTCTCTTCGGCGAATAGTAACTCCTCTAATCACAGAATCAAGTCGAATCCTGATGTTAGGCTGCGGAAATGCTGAGCTAGGCGAAGAGATGTACCAAAGCGGCTACAAAAACATCGCAAACATCGACATCTCCAAAGTCGTCATCCAGCAAATGAAAGACCGAAACCACGAAAAGGAAGAAATGACTTGGCAAGTGATGGACGTGAGAGATTTAAAATGGAATTCAGATACTTTCGACTTGGCAATCGATAAAAGTACCATCGACGCGTTACTTTGTGGAGAAGATGCTTATTTAAACGTTGCTCGCATGACTAAAGAAGTGCAGAGGGTGTTAAAGACTGGAGGGGTTTATCTTGCCATTTCTTATGGAATACCTGAAACTAGACTTGACCATTTTGGATGGAAACATTTGTTTTGGGATGTTAGTTATCAGGTCATTGGGGAAGGAGGGGAAAATCCTCATTATGTTTATTTGTGTAGGAAAAAGGAAGGCGCTGATAGGATTGCTAGTGATAATTGGGAAGAGGTTCAGGAATCTTTGAGGGAAGATACTCAGGAGAAGGGAGATGAGGAAGATGAGGATGTTGAGTAGATAGGGTAATTTTTGGCTTGAATGGAGGGTAAGTTAAAGTTTTGGATTTTAGAGGTTTTTAAAGGATTTTGGAGAGATTGATTGAGGACTTTCTTTTATCATTGGAGAATTGATTAGATTTAAGGTTTAGAACTAAAAAATAGTTAATAGTTTTTATATTCTAGAATGTCTATAATAATATCTTGTAAAATATTTTCTAACACCCTGAATATAATTTTTTACTAAATAAGCATTCTCTTAAATACCATAAAGGCTAAAATCATTTCCTTTCAACTCAAGTAAAACAATTATTAAAATTACAAAGTCGACCCTTGAACTTTCCTAATCCATCTCTGTATTTTCAAAACAGACTCAAGTCGATCCCCTTCATCTTCATCAAAAACCTCATTCATAACCTCTTTACACCCATATAAAAACTCTTCCATTTTCCCTTCAATCGCTTTAAAAATAGTATGAATCCGATTTAAAACAATCCCAATTTTTTTCCCTTGAAAATACAAACTTTTATTCAATTTCCCAAATTTCTTATTTTTCATTTCCTCTTTTTTCGGACTTTTCAACAAACTAGCATCAATTCTTTTAGAACTTTTAAGTTCTTTAACATGAGGAAGTCCATTCCTAACAATAACCCTTCCAGTTTTATTAATCGCAGCGACTTTCGTAGTAATATTAAATCGACTTTTAGGGTCATCATCATCATTAACAATTTTCAACTGATACCTTGCAAATTTCGAAGTATTCGTCGAAAACGAAACATTTGTCGAGGTATATCCCGAGCTTCTAACTCGACAATGAAAAGCGTCAGGATTAAGACAAGCTCCAGTTGCTTTCGAAGTCAAAAGCGAGAGTTTATGCTTGTTTCCTAAGACTGACTTTGCTATTGTATGACTTTCTCGTAGGTAAAAAGTTGCTTTGTCTAATCTGTTCAGTGTCATGAGAATAGAGGATAAGTTAAAATAAGCCAAAGATTTCAATTCTGGAAATTTTTCGTTTTCACAAAGCTCCACTGCTCGGAAGGCTTGTTGCAGGGAAAGGTGGTAGGAGGAGAGAAATAAATTTATTGAGGAGAGGTTCATTAATGTTGCGATGTAGCAGCTGAGACCTTCTTCTGTTGTTGGCTTGAATGACTGAGCTCTTGATAAAAGACTCAGGGATTTGTAGTAGTTCCCTGTTTTTTGATGCACGAATGCAAGGTTGTTCAGAACTGAAAGCTCTGATAGTGAAACTTCTGTTGCTGGAGAAAAGTGGTCGAGAATGAAGGATAGAAGTTCTTCGGATTTGTTGTAATGGGAGTCTTGTGCGTGTGAAAGAGCCTTTTGGGTGAGGTGAGAGATGTCATCTTGTGAAAGACTCATTATATTAGATATAATTAGTGAAGCTTAAACACCTGCTGAGCTTTCAGCATACTTTCCCTATATTCAGACATCTTATCAAGCCGTCGATTGAACTCTTTAATCGGAGGAGGACTAAGTGACAAGCTAGATTGCGCTAAAGACCTGTCAGGTTTTTTAGAATTATACAAATCCGGGTTTCGAGTAGGGAAAAGTTTAGAGAAGGTGCTGTGGCCTGGCTTGCAGTTGAAGACCCGGTCACGTAAGTCGAACTCTTCACTTGTTTCAGTCTGCCAGTCCCAACCTGAAAGTCCTTTTTGCATCCTCTTCAACGGGTAGTCCTGGACTTTGAACTCTGTTGGAGGAGGACTTGAAATTACGTGCTTTGAAGCTATCATCTCTGGAATGTCTTTGTATGAAAAGTTAGCTTTTGATGTGGCATGTGTGAAGTTCAACTGACTTAACTCGTTTATTGAAGGAAGTGATGGGGCTTGGTCTGATTTCATCACGATTTTTCCTATTGCTGAGTTTCGGACTTGCATTTTTATTATTCAGATGTTGGATTTTTTTTTATTGGATGATGAGGAGGTGTTTTTTGATTTATGGTGTTTTCAAAATTAAAAAATCAAAGAAATAATAGTGTCTATTTACATATTGTAGTCTATTTCTTGGGTTTAATCCCCGAAAAAAATACTCTGTTTTTTTTTATGAGAAAGCTAGTTAGGGATATATATACTGGCTATCTGTTTAAGGATCTAAAAGTAATTAAGGGTGATTACTTATATTAAATATATCTCTCTGAGTGATGAAGAAGTTTAGATCAATTTGGTATCTGACTGTCATTGATGAATATTATTTCAGGATTGAGAAACTCATTAAAGTAGCCTTTTGAGTGTAAATGCGAGACTATCTGTAAAAGCTTATATTGTTTTTAATTCTTTTTCTTTTATAGAACACAATTAAAGCCTTATTAAGTAAGGTAATACTGAGTAATTAATCCATATATTCATATATAGAAGTACTCTTTAATAAAGTCATGCATACAGAAATGAATATAAAACTTTAGATTTCTCAATTCAATATTTTTCTATTTAATTGAAGAGGTTTAGATCATTAAGACTTACTTATTGTATACCTAATGGCCAACAAGTATTTCTAAACCTTCTATATTATTTAATAATCATTAATCACCTTGATATTTCTCTTATAATAGTAATACTTATATTGATTAGGTACAGCATTCTATTAACCATACTAATATCTTAACCAGAATAAAAATATAAATCTTTATTCATTCCACAACCAAAATACCTCCTTTAACAAAATTTCCAAAAATTCTAAAACCCCTAATTTCAATCCCCTATCTTCCACCAAAACCACAATCCAAAAAAAATTCCTAAAAAAATCCTTCACCCTAAATAATCCCATCATTCATCACCTTAAACCCAAAATATAAATGGCAAGCAAGTTATTATATCGCAATTTCTCGGGGCGATTAAACTACTACGAAATCCTGGGAGTTCTTCCAACCGCAAAGCCAGCCGAAATAAAGCTAGCTTACAAAAAGCTAGTAAAGCAGCTACACCCAGACATAGCCGGTCCAAACGCGAGCCAAGAGCGATTCCGTCAAGTAGCCGAGGCGTACAGCATCCTTTCAAAGCTCGACACGCGTGCAACATACGACTTAACTCGAGGTTCAAAGCAAGAAATCGAGGCGATTCTTCACAAAAAGCGTGACAAGGACGGTCTGGACTTGCCGAAGCCGAAGTTCGCTCCACATCAATACGGGTACCAAAGAATGAAAGAACTTGCAGAAGAGCGAAAACGGTTCAACATCGACAATTTCTACAGATATAAAGGAGGACTTCCTGGAAAGCACCAAGGTGCAGCAAGAGGAAACGCTTACGGCCCCCCAGGTTTTAAAGCAGACGCAAGTGAAATCAACTTCTTGATGAAAGGACATAATCACATCGCAGCGGAAACTGATTATGTCGATGATGTCGAAGCACATGAGTTTAAACTGTACAAAGCTATTGACCCTGTCAATAGCAAGACTCATAAACCTTTTTTAAGAGCGGAGATTGATTATGAGTTATCAAAATTCAGTACTTTTAAAAGACATCTCGCTTTTTATGTTGGGATCGCCGCTTTGATCGGATTTACTATTGCTTATGACCAGGCTGGAAGACTTGCGATTCAGATGAAGATTAAACAAGTGATTCAAAATGCTGAACATAGCAAGACTAGCTATGAAAAAGCTGGACTTCGAGCTGTTAGCTTAAGTTAGATTAGAAGTAATGAAAAGGGGATTTGAAATAATTTAATTGAATGTTGATGGATGGAGTGATTTTTGATTTGAATCATTTTGTTATAATTGGATAAATGAATAATAGTGATGAAGACCGTTTCCCTGCACCTGACCGTCGGTCAAGTACGACTTCATCTGCGAATCCAACGTCATCGATCTACAACCCGAATGTAAGATCAATCTTACAGTCCGTCTCAACCATAATCCAATCACAAATGATTGAAGACACTTCACAGGGAAGACAAATCATGTCAACATCTGACTTATTTTACTTCTCAGAAGAAAAATATATGAGAGAACACCCTGAAATGTTCGACGACGCGAAAAAAGAAATGCTTCGAAAGACTCCTACAGTCGATGATATTTACAATTTCATGTACGCTCTTTATGAATGTGCACAGTTTAGCCCGGAATGCTGCATTATTTGTCTTGTTTACATCAACAGGCTCATCGCTTTTACAGGACTGCCTCTGGGTCCTTCGAATTGGCGTCCAATAATTTTATGTTCTTATCTTGTGGGGCAGAAAGTATGGGATGATCGATACCTTTCAAATGCGGACTTTGCTTATATCTACCCTTTTTTCAGCACAGAAGAAATAAATCGCTTGGAGAAGAAGTTTTTAGAACTGATTAACTACTCAGTGACTGTAAAAGCTGCACTTTATGCAAAGTATTACTTTGAGCTTCGAGGGCTTTATAATGAAAATAACAACTTTCCCTTGGAACAGATTGAAAATGAGAAGGCGAAAGAAATTGAAGGAAGGTCGAAGTGGATTTCTGATATTGAAAAAGCCAGAGCTCCGAGTAGGACTGCGGCTCCTTCAACAGAAAGGTCCGCGTTATAGCTGGTTAGATAAGTTAATCTTGATAATAATGAAGCCTCAGGTCTTAAACGCTTTCAAAGAGGTCAGAAAACAAATGCGAAAAGCCCAAGGTAAGTCCTCAAAACCGACCAAACAACAAGAAACTCCTCAAAAAGAAGAAACCCTTTCAGTGAAAATTCTGAACGGCACTGGAAAAATCATGGTTTCAGGAACCACTGTTCATGGCATCGGGACTCGATTTTTAACTGAAGTAAAGCAAAACGACTTCTTCATAATTCGACACGACAACATCGAAGAAAAGCAAAAAGTCGTTCTTGTCATCAGCGACAAGTCCGCCCTTATCAGTGAAAGCTTTCAAGATGAAAGAACTTCAGAGTACTTCATCGAAACCCTTGAAAAACCATCAGAGCCTTCACCTGAGCCAGAAAAAAAGAAGAAAATCGAGAAAAACTCTAAAATTTATGAAGTCCGCGTGAAACGCGGACCATGGACTTATAAAGTTGACAAGGTGAGCAAGTCATCTGAGATTTCTAATGAGGACTTACTTAATGTGCGCACTTTAAGAGTGAGAGATAAGTTCTGCTGGATGTAGAGTAATGATGATAGATATTAAATGACTTCTCTTTTACATGTGCAAGGCGATCTTTTCAATGCTCCTGAAGATTTTTCACTTGCTCATTGTGTGTCACGTGATTTGAAGATGGGAAAAGGCATCGCGGTTCTGTTTAGGGAAAGATTTGGTCGAGTTGAAGAGCTTCGAAGTCAAAATCCTGAAGTTGGTGGAGTTGTTTATCTTCAACTTCCAGGAAGATGTGTATTTTACCTGGTGACAAAGGAGAAGTACTTCCAGAAGCCCTCATATGAATCCTTAGAAAAAAGCCTTTTCACATTAAAAGCTCTCTGCGAGTCTTTAAACCTTTATAAACTAGCAATGCCCAGACTTGGATGTGGCCTTGACAATTTAAATTGGTCAATAGTAGAAAGCCTTCTTGACTCAACTTTTCCAGAAACCTTTTCTCTTCTAATCTATTCATATAACATAGCATTACCCTAACCACTAAACTCCCTCAACTTCCTGATCTCCTCCTTCCTCCTCGCATCAAATTCAGTTGTGACCTTCTGAATCTCTTCCTGCATGTTAACCTTCATCTGCCTCACGACCAGGTCCATAATATCGCCAGTTCCCCGAATTTCTTCCATCTGATTCTCGTACTTTATCTTTATCTCAGCGATCTTCATCGCTCTTTCCGTGTAATTCTTTTCCATTATCGACTCCAGGCGTTTCTCGAAATTATCAAAGTTTTCAACAGAATGGTCTTCAAATAAATTGCTAATCTTCGCACTTGAGTTGTTTTCTTCTGTAGTCCCGCTGATATCGCAGCGAGAACTGCGAGAAAAGTCGTTTGATGAATTCAAAGTCATACTTCTCGCCATTGCTGATAATTTTCTTGATGCTTTTCGACGTTCTAAACCTGATTCTTGTGATTTGAAGTCAGCTACTGCTTTATGTGCTGTTTCTCGTGAAGTTGAACTTTGACGTTCAATGATGCATTCGACGTTTCGGAAAGATTTTACTTTTGATAGGTTTTTTGTTAGTTTTTCGGCCAGGGTCTTTCGGGTTTGCTCTGCTTGGGCTTTTCGAGCGGCTAAAGCGTTGGAAGACTTGGACGGGTTTAAAAGGATTTTGTCGATTGACAACTTTGGTTTGGCTTCAGCGCTCATTGATGGTTGGCTTGAGTCTTCAGTTTTTGATTGGGTTTCTGGCATCTCGAGTTTTGGGTCTTTTAAGCTTTTTGAATGTTTCAAGTCTTTTGAACTCTTGGATGTCTCACCTGTGGAATCACTTGGACGTCTAGAACAGTTTAGTCTTTGAAGAGCTGAGATTACTTGAGGTCTTACCAGCATCTTGTGCATGCGGTCTTGAAAGTCCAGGTACTTCGGGTTGTTGTTCTGCTCATATTGCTCGATGATTTTACTGTAAAGGTTCATCAACTCATGAATGACTTTCGGGTCCCAAGATTTTTCAAGTTCGATTTCTTTTTCAATTATTTTCATTGCCAGGTCCGTCGAAGCTGCGCTTGGTTTGACCACTAGCTGCTCTTTTTTCCTGTTAAAAAAGGAAAGAGACCTTTTCTGTGACATTTATTGGAGTAGAGTCAACAGAATTAAGTAATGTCTGAAGAATTTAAATTAATGAAAGAATTGAAAAGGTTGGACTTTAGAAGATATGCTGGGTTAGATTATTAATGAGATGACTTCGCAGGACAGGATGTTGAAGAAACCTGACTCGAAGATCGGGTTTTCGAAGGTCTCGGAAGAGTAGCTTTGACCCTCTCCAAAATATTTATCAATCATTAGTGAAGGACCATTTCCACCTCCACCAAAACTAATCATATCTTGAGTTATGTTTGCCACATAAGTGTTTTTTCCAGTGTGTTTGTAAGTTTTAAATTCAGGCTCTAGTTGAAACAAAAAACTATCATTGCCTCCGAAGTAACTATTTGATTTTTGAAGTGAACAGTCTATAAAACAGCCGATAAGTGATTTTGATTCTGTTAGTATAACCAAGGCCATTGGAGTTTGTGAGTCATAATCACTGGTTTTTCTCAGTAAAGTCCTCAAAGACATTCCATGATCATTAGTAGAATACACAAGAACCGGGCGATACGACCTGTAAATATGAGCAAGATTACCCCAAAGCCTCTGAATATAAGATTCTTTAAACAAAAAGAAAGGTTTTTCAACATAAGGCCTAAAAAGTAGCACAGGGTGTTTAAGGCTCAAATGAACTTCAGCTCCATCAAAGTTATACTTACTCAATCTTAACTTAAAAGCCTTGGTAATGATCAAGTCCACCGAATATTGAGACATAAAAGAAGCTTTCATGAGCTTTTCAAAATCCTTTTCTTCATCATTCATCAAGTTATCACTGCACAATAAAAACATGGAAGAAACGATTTTAATCAAAGCTTTATTTCCCTCAATAGTAAAAGTCGAAAGCAGTCTAGAAAGTAAAGGAAATGAAAAATAATCCACCCCAAAACTTGTCACAACATTCGAAACATGTTGTTTTAAGTCAATATTTCTTTTTTCCATATTTTCTTCCAACTCCTGACATTTCCTATTCAGCACTTTCATGATAATCCCGACAAGTTTTTGCAGTTCAGAATGAGTGAATGTCAAATGTTTTCCAATTATTTCCTGTTGATGAGAAGAACTGAAAATCCAATTTTTTAAAATCGTGTAAGTTTCTTCTTCAGAGTTAAAAATAAGTAAAAGTGAAGCGATTTTAGTCATTTGAGGACAATAATTAATTGATGGGTTTAGGTTGCTTATGACCCACATCATTCTTTTTAGAGAGTTTTTTCCATCGTCTGTGATGTAAAGCTTTGGAATCGACTTTTCGATTGTTATGTGCTCGCTGAAGGTAGGGAAAAGTGGATATTCATGAGGAATTTCCCGCTATTTAAGGTGTACTGGGAATACTATTTTTAATTCGGATAAATAAGAGTTGTTTCTTAGATCGATTACTAGGGAGAATAGTGAGTGCATGTCGGAATCAGCGACTCCTCTATTTGGTTATTACTTTCTGATACTTGATTTTATTTTGTCGGATTTTTTCTGCTCTGGTGATTCTTTTAGGGCTTCTGATATGAATGTCCAGTTATTTTTGTAAAGGTGTTGAGATGATAGGTAAAGAGCTGCCCTTATTCCTGGCAGCTCAATAACAAGAGTATTCAAATCAAAGAATCCTGAAATATTCCAAGTACTGAAAAGTGTTTCAATTTTTGAAAACCTTCTTTGACTGGGTGTTTTTCCACAATAACAGGCTCCCATTTATATGAAAAAATTACAAGCTTTTACTCCTGAACCAGTTTCGAAGAGCAACAAAAGGACATTGATTGAGAATATGAGTAAGACTATTGTGAAATTCTCAAAAGCAGTCTATAATCAGCCATTAACTCCTAAGTATATCGACTATCTCGAAAAAATAAACTTACGAGAAGAAGGATTTCAAGAGGAAAGAAAAAAAACAAGCAACTTGAAATTAGGGAAGAAATTAGGAAGTGGAAGAAAATTCACCTTTGATGGGGTTCAAATTTTAAATCTTCCTCGGCTGCCTTATGGAAAGCATTCCAACTATGAAGAGCCTAATTTTATTAGAAAGCATTTCGTTGATTTGAACCTTACTCACGCAGATTTTGATGAAATAAAAAATTTCGATAGGCAATTCAGACTGCAGAAAAAAAATGCAAGAAAAGAAAAAAAGCAAAGTATGTATTCAACTAACTACACAAATAACCTAAAACAATACTTGATAATCAAATCAGATGCTGGAGAACTTAAATGCAAATTAAATGAATCGATCTCAAAAGAGTATGACAAACAAAAACGCAAATTCAGGGTACTTAGTGTTTCTGAAAGTCTTGAAACCAAACCAAAAAGCATCAGTCCTAAAAACAGGAGAAATTTAAGGGTTTCTGTTGATGATATTGAAAAGATTTTAACTGAAGAAGGGAAAGGTTTTGAACTCAATAGGAAGAAATTATTATAGAACTAATTTTTTAAGATAGGTTTTATAAAGTTTTTGTTGGAAAATTAATTTTATGTTAATATATATAAATTGCCTGATTTTTGAAGTTAAAGAAAGGTTTAAGTAGATATTAGCTAAGCATTAAATTCATATCCTTATATTTACCTGATTTTAGAAATTAAAGAAAAGGTTTGAAGTTAATGTTAGTTCAATATTTAATGATTTGGATTGATTACTTTGTAATTCGTGTAGTAAAGGCACTTGTCTTAATTTAAACTTATGATAAAGTATCAATCCAACATATATTTTTATGATAATAAAATACAGAAAGTAAATTTGTTACAAAATCATAAATTAAAATAATGGAGATCAACTAGATTTACAATTAATTTTATTAATAGGTTAATTTTGTTTAAGGTTCTGATCAGTAAAATTAATAATCCTCATATTTTGGTTTGGGATAACTATTTTATATCTAATAAATTTTTTCCCAAAGCCAGAGATTCTAAAGATAATAGCATATATAATAACTATCTTGCTAGTTGATAATCATAATCAATCTAATTATCGATTATTAAACTAAAGGTTTTCTAAGATTCAAATTTCCGTTTGAAATATCTTGAAAATGCTGCTCGATGTCCAATAATATCGAATTATTCAGTTTTACCGAAACATTAAATTCGAGTTTTCCTTCATAACTGAAATTTTCAACACATTTAAAAATGCTTAAAAAACACTCGGCAATCAATGAATATTCCTTAATATGTATTTTTTTGTCAACAATTCTGTTTGGTGGTAAGTCAATTGATCCCGATTCTTCAAATTTTTGGATTTCTTCAAACGTGAACATTGATGGGACCACCCGATCTGTAAAACTTTTCTTTAAGCGTGAAAAAATTGGGATGCGATAAAACCGATCTAATGGCTCAAGGCTTCTCACAATACAAAGCGCTCTTAAGAAGTCTTGTTTTAAATAGCAATAAATTGCTTTATAAAGTTGCCTTTGTCCAGGAAGTGGAGGCCCTCCAACATAAATTCCACAAACTTTTCCTTGATCATTAAAAGTAGGGCTTCCACTCATTCCACTCGTAGTCGAACATGATAAATCCAGTAAATGATCATTCATACTAACAATGTTTCCTTGTGAAAAAACGAGTCTCTTGAAGTTATGAAAAGCTTTTTCGATCAGTTCTAATTCCGTTTCTTCTGCAATTGGGCATGAATAAAATATTGAAGAACTAGGACGAACTGGGTATCCTGCAATTGTACAACAGTTTCCAACACTGACTCCGTTTAAATCAAATTCAGCGACAGGAAAATTTATAATTTTTTTTGTCATCAAAACTAAAATAGCAACATCGTAGGGTAAGCAGTATTCATAGCCACTTTTTTCTGATGGTGAAAAATTTGCATAGACAGATGCATAAGACTTGATAGGAATCGCAAAACACTTTTTTTTCATAACCTTGACTTGAAATTTTTCTTTCGAATATTCGTTCGAAGTCAGGTCGATTATTACATGGGCAGCAGTGGCGATGATTCCTTGTATGAAAAGATTATCTCTCTTCAAGGGAGGGTCAAGTTTCTTGATGATGAACCCAGTTCCACCTGACAGAAATTTAACAACAACATTAGGATTGATATTGGGAGGTGGTTGCAACTCAGTTTGTTTGAAGTCTAAAGCGTTTGAAGAGTCTATCCTCTTCGATATCAGAACATCACCGAATCCGACTCCAGCTATCTTCATTTTATAATCGAAGAACATCCTTTGATATAGTATCTTTATTACCATAGTGAGTAAACTAATTTTCTGAAATACTGCTATTATCTAATCACAATAAACCCCATCATATAAACAACTAATTATTTTTCACCAGTTTCAAAGCACCAAGTTTAGCCTTGATAGCCGAAATAATCAAATTATCAACTTTCTGACAATTTTCAATATCCTTAACATTCCTGCTACTAACATTGACAGTTAATTCAGCTCTTTTCGCTTTAAAATCCAATCTCTCAGCTTTTTTCCTCAGCCTATCAACCTGATCCCCATTTTCCTGATCATCACTTTCAAAGCTATCATCTTCAACTCTCGGTATTTCCGAGGCATTTCTTTTAGCTCTACACAAAGCCAAATAATCAACTTGTTTTTTTTTCTCTTCCCTGACCTCTTCCTTCTTCTCTTCACTTTTCTTAACTTTTCTCACAAATTTAATTTCGCTTTCAGACTGAGCAGTACTTCCTTCAAGAGTAATTTTTTTCTTAACGACAGGATTTTTAAGTTTTTCCATTCTAAGAAGAATTTCCATTTGTTTGAACTTATCAACTGCAGGAGCGTAAAGGTCTCTCACAGCCTGTCCGTAGATTTTCTTGTTTTCTACTCTTTGAAGCTTTTCTCGAAGGACTTTTTCTTCTTCTTCACGTCTTTCGTTGTCTCTTCGAAGGACTTCTAAGATTGACTTTGAGTTGTAGGTTTGAGACTCTGGAAGGGTTGAAAGACTTCTTTTTTTAGATTCTTTTAATAACGCGTCGTGCTTTTTGGCGTGGTCTAGAAGGTCGGATTTGTTTAAAGGCTGGAAGTTTAAACGCTTTCGTGCCAGCTCTTCTTTACGACGGTCTAGCTCTCGCATCTCGATTTGCTCGATGTATCTTTCTTCGATTTTTTGGAATAAGGGCTTTTCTTGGAGAAGGTCGGAAATTTGCATGTTACGGGACTGGACAGCTTCAAGGTATTTTCTCCTTTTTTTCGAGCGATCTTTCATCTTTTTAATTTCTTTCGAATATTTCTCTTCAAACATCTGCATTTTTTCCCTTTCACTTTCAGCTCGTTTTTCCTTTTCACCCTCCAAGTCCTGATTAATTAGTTTCAAATGTTTTTCAATTTTTTTCTGTCTTCTAAGTTGTTCCAAATGATATTCTCTAACTTTTAAAGCATTTTGTTTAGATTTTTCTTGTTCTTCTTTAAAATATTCATGACGAATTTTCTCAAACTGAAGATTCGGCCTTTGAAAGCGATGCTCTTCAGCAAGGCCTTGTTCAATTGACTTGTTTATTTGGTCGAGTTTTGACTCTAGTACTGCCTTTTGATGCTTTATTGCAGATATTCGGGATTGACGGATGTGATCTTCGACTGGGTCTGTGTTCAGTTTCTTGATTAGTGAACAAATCAGAGGAGCCAGCTTTTGACGAACGGGCTTTAGTTGGCGGTAACAGTTTGAAGTGATTGAGATTAACTTTGAACTTATTATGTGCAGTGCTTGAGGATCGGCTTGGAGTTTTTGGATTTGCTTTTTTAGATGCTGAGATGCCATAATTATGAGGAATGATAAGATTGTTTAAGGTTTAGGGATTATGAAGAGATTTATTTTAAGAGGAGGTTAGTATATCAAAATCCATTAAAAATGATAATCTCTTCAACCAAGCCCATAAACTCCATCCTAATTATCATAATATTCTAAAACAGTTTCCCTTCCAGCAATTTTCTCCCTAAAGTCACTACTAAAGAAATCAGGAGGTACATCCTGTCTCTGTACACTAGGAGCTCCTTCAAGTCTCCTAATATTTTCAAGACACCTAATCATCGCCGTTTCAAGATACTCCCGATGATTGCGATTTTCTAAAGTTTTATCGGGTTCAATATGCAAATTATAACTAGGTCCATAATACTGATAATAATCATTGACAGGAATTTCATTTTCCACATCTCTTCCAAGACAAATGGCAGTTTCATAAGTCCAGCACCTTGCAACATTAGCGACAGTATACCCTCCTCCTCCAATGACCATCATCGGAAGTCCAAAAGTTTTCATGAACTTGACACAATTTCCATGTCCCTTAAGCGTCAAGTTGAATTTTCCAAGTTTATCATGAGCAAGTGAATCAGACCCGCACTGCATGACAATGACATTCGGCTGAAAGTGATAAACCACTTCTTTCATAATCGGCTCAAAAATTCTTTCATAGCATTCATCAGTCATGCCTGACTTTAGCGGAATATTAAGACAATGATACTTCCCAGCCCCTGCCCCGCAATCTTTGATGTCGCCTGTTCCAGGGAAGAAGTTTCCGAACTTGTGAAAAGAAACAGTCATAACTCGGTTAGTTGTGTAAAAAGCTTCTTCGACGCCGTCACCGTGATGTGCGTCGATGTCGATGTAAAGGACTCTTGCATGGTATTTGAGAAGTTCGAGAATTGCTAAAACGATGTCGTTGATGTAGCAAAATCCTGAAGCTTCTCCCTTCTTTGCATGGTGAAAACCACCTGACCAGTTAATCACTATGTCAGCGTCGCCTTGGTTTAAGGCCTGTGCACAGTCTATTGATGCACCTGCGCAAATTTGAGAGAACTCGAACATGTTTTCGAAGACTGGACAGTCTTCTCTTGCTTTTTCGTGATGATTGAATAACTTTTCTCCTGAGATCTCTGCTCGTTGGAGGAATTTTATGTGGTCTGGAGAATGGAATTGCATTAGTTCTTCTGGAGTCGCGTAATGAGGACGCTAAGTAAAGGGTACATATACATCCATTTGACGGTAAAGTTTGTAACCGAGAATTAGCTGATGAGTCATGCGCACCCTGTGAGGTTTCATAGGATGGCCCTGTCCATAATAAAAATTTCCGATATTCTCATCATAAAAATAAGCAACTCTTGGATCTGACATTTATGAAGACTATTTACTTACTTTTAGACTAAATAAAAATTTGTCACCCCCTGGGTTAAAAAACCAGTCTTCCGTTCCCATATTTTTGATTTTTTGAGAAATTTTATGTTTCATTTTTCTCTCTTTTTCTGCTTTTTTTTGTTCTTCCATTCTTGAAGAGAGTTCTCGATTTTTATGTATGAAGTCATCAAGATCTCCGAAAGGACGTATTTTCATTGGAGAGTTCGAGTCTTGAAACTTCTTCCTGCGGTTTATATTGCGACGGTCAGGACGGTTGTACTCCGGGGTGGCCTGGGTATGATAAGGACTTGACATTTGAATTATAAATGTTAGAAAACTAAAGATATGGGCAACTAAGATTCACCATAACAATATTAATTCACTATCATCCTTACCCAAATGACAGTCTCAGACTATTACTCGAAGCCGTGTTATTCAATTTGCTTCGATCCTCTCGACTCAGTCCATTTCCCGTCACAATCACAGTACTTTCCTTTTGCATCTTCTGCATCGCTTCTTGAATCGCGACAGTTCCTTCACCTTTAAACGAGTTCCTCGCAACATCAATAATTTGCAGTTTTTTATTACTAGCGATGGCCATCGAAATAGACCTGATTCCGAGATCTCCAAAGTTATTGTTAGCAACTCCTAAATTCGTCAATTCCTGAAGTTTCGGTAATGCCAAAGCAAGAACTTCGCCGCCTTCAGGGCCTAACTCAGTCTTATTCAAATCCAAAACTTTCAACTTTGCGAGATAAGGCAAGGCCAAGACAAGATTTCTCATTCCATCAGCGCCCAACGGGTTATTCCACAAGTCAAGTTTTTCAAGTTTGTCACAAGAAATCAAAGCCCTTGCTAAGAACTGCGCGCCTTGCTCAGAAATTTCATTCCAAGAGAGTTGCAGGACTTTTAATGAGGGAAGAGCTGAAATTCCTTCAGATAAGTTTTCAATGCCTTTGTTTTCCAGCTTGTTCCAGGCTAGGAGCAAGGTGGTTATTGTTTTGCATTGGGTTAGACCTGAGGAAAGCTCTTTTGCACCGATTGGGCCGATTGCGTTGCTGCAGAGGTTTAGGTAGTTTAGCTGGGGTAATACTGGAAGGACTATTGAGAGGTATCGGGCTCCTGAGGCTCCTAACATGCAGTTTGCTAACTCGATTTGAATTATGCTCTCGATTTTACTTGGCTCTAAGGCTTTTGTGTAGAGAGTCACTAATTTTGGAATCATTCGGGAACCGTGGTCGGTTAGGGTTGATTGAACTCTTGAGTATAGAGCTCCGATGTCTTTTTCGATTGATGGGATTAGAATTTCTGGCTTGTTTATGTCAGTGTGAGAGACTAGAAGATGGTCTTGGTCTATTGTGCACAAGACCTTCATCATCTGTTCAACTGACTCCTCATTAAACTCCATTTTAACCGTCTTAAAAATTTTCGAATAGTCTCTTTCCTTCAAATAATTATTAATCCAATGTGAGCTGATATCTTTCCGATACTTACACTTAAGAATTTCTTCCTCAAACTGTTTAAGCGCTTTCTTAACCTGATTAATCTTAATCGATTTTTCTTCATACCACTTTTTCATCTTTTCCAAGACTCGAGTATTAAGCATTCTAAAAAGTTCTTCTTTAGCCTGAATATCTTTCAAGTTATCCTTAACCACTTTTAAAATTCCATCAATTTGGTCTCTTCTTTCAGTATAAAACAAAATATCACGTTCTTCTTTTATAAACTCTGAAGCCTCAACAGGTTCCTTAACATGTCTTCCAGGGTTTTGAATCGAGTGCAGTTCAAAGCAGTCTGGACAAAGTTTCACTCCAAGACCTCTACATATGCAAAGATATCTACTCGGCTTCTTTATGCAAAGTTGACATTCTTTTAATTCGGTTTCTATTGTTGAGTCCACTTTTCGTGTTGAGTGGTCGATTTTTTTCTTTGAGTTGATGTGCCAGCTGAGATGATTCTCGCAGGAAAGGACTTTTGGAGTTGAACAGCTGCAGATGTAGTCCGCTTGGCGAAGGCAGCCAGGGCTGAAACACTTTTCTTCCATTTATAAAGATTTGAACTTTGTGGATAAGAGGATGATTTTTTTTTAACATTCGGGTTGGAATATGATGAATTTGGATGTTTTAAGGAATTGGAATTTTTTATGATTTACAATAATGGAAAGGCAGAATGATTTAATGAAGTTCTTTCGTGAAAACAGGGAAAAAAGGAAGAAGACTTGGAATTTAGCTCAGTTTTATTTTAAGAAAGTTATTAGGGAAGAAGGGATCAGGGAAAAATCGGGATATTGTGGGAATAGCAGGGAAAATAGTTCTAGTAGAGGAAGGAATTTGAAGCTGGAACCGATATCTAGAAGTGCTAGGACTGATGGAGTGCTGAAAATGAATAACTCCTCGTTGGCTTAATGTTTTAATTTTTGGTTTGAATTATGAAATGGGCATCTTTTATTGGGCAGGCTGTCAGTGTCGATCAGTCAGACGGCTTGGAATATAAAACAATCAAGGACTGGACTTATTATTCTTGCCAGAGTTATTCTCTTGCTATAAATGAAGGAGTTTTAAGGTACATCACATTACTTCCTGGCTCTCAACTACCTTTCGGCCTATCCTGGACTGAAAACAACGTAAAAATTGTTTCTCGTTTCGGTGAACCAGACAAAAAAACCAGTTCTAAAGCTCTTGGGATCGAAATCACGTATGAAAGATTCGGATTAAGTCTCGAATTTCTAAACTTTGACTGGAATGATATGGACAATCGACTAAAATCAGTGATTTTGTTTGAACCTCTTTCACCTGATGACTTCCAAGTGACCCAAACCATTAAATTTTGCTCAAGATGTAAAAGATCAGCTAGTTTTCGATGTGGCAAATGCAAACTTTTCAATTACTGTTCAAGAGAATGCCAGGTAGTTCATTGGAGCACTCACAAAAGTTATTGCAAATCGATTACTAATTAGCCTAATTCTTGATTCTCCAGAAGATGAATATTAAATCAAAATTCTTTAACTTCTACTAAAAAGTCTAAAATTTTCAGCTTAAATCAATTAAAACCCTTCCGATTTAATCAAAAACATTCATCAAACCCTTCAACCCTCTAAATTCTTATTAAATCCAATTTAAATGTCAAAAGCCCCAAACTCCAGCGAAAGAATTTTTATCAATCTTCAAGACTCTCGCGAAATTTTATACCCAAATCTTTTAAAACCAATTGAAACAATATCATCAACATCATCTGAAACCAATCGTTTCACTATTCTAAACCTTATAAGCCGAGGAGAGTCATTCGGAATCCGTTCATCAGACTACATCTCAAAAGACGAGCAAATAGAAAACGAATCTTTTATAGTCCTAAGCGAATACTCTGAAAACCAAGAAGAAGATTTAGAAAATTCCATCAAAGCCGGCTTTGAAGTCCTTTTGCCAAACTTTTTTAACGTCTTGAAAAGAACAAGAGAACCTGAATTTCCACCAGTCCTCGAAAAAATGATGAAAGACTTGCAAGACCTTGTCACAGGCACTAAAAAAAAATATATCAACGTCCAGGCTGAAGAAGTACTGAAAAAAATACAAGATTTTTTAAACTGTTGCCCGGAAATTGATAAAGAAAAAGCTTATGCCCGGCTTGAAAGCATCACAAAGAAAAAACCTGAGAATTTAAGGAAAATCGTTGAAATTATTCAATTGAAAGATTTAAAAAAACTCACTTTTTCTAACCTTTTACAGAAAAGAGAGAAATTTTTAATGAAGAAAAAGGAAAAGTTTTTTTTGGGTTTTGGGATTGAACAGGATTATGAAGAGCTTAAAGCGATTTTGAATAAATTTGTTGAGGAAAATAACAGGCTGGCTTTGCTTCAGTCGAAAAAAAGGAATTTGATTACTTTGGAAACAGCCGAAAATAAGTATTTGACTTTTCTTGATAAGAACCTGCAAAGGAAGTCAATCGGCTGTGTTGATGACTTGAATACTGAGGAAAGTGAAGGGTCAAGTAATGTCTGTCATAGTGAAGTCAACCCTACAGAAATATCGACTATGTCATTCAATAATTAACTTTAACCTTAATAGATCAGGCATTGACTGCAACCAACTTTACGCTCTTGTGTTTCCACTGAAGTTTTATGGTCTTGAACTTTTCCAATGAAACTCTTGAGGTCGTTGTTTTCTTTAGCTTTTTCTTCGATGACCATCTCATTCGCGTAAAGTCTTTCCTGCATGACTTGAATTTCCTTTTTCATGTTCATCAAGACCTCCAAAGGATTCTCCTCATTCTGATTGCGACTAGGCCCTCTAGAGTCCTTCCCTGAAATACTTTCTCTGATCTTTTTGATCTCAGCACAGGTCTGAAAACTTTGAGCGAGTGCTGAGTAAGCAGTGCTTTTCACATCTTCAATCTCAACAGTGTAGTTTTTGACGAGACTGTTCAAAGACTTGTTCGCTTCGATGTACTGTTGATAAGCTTTTTTATGATTTTTTAATTCATTTCGAACACTGGACTGAAGAGTTGTCGTCATTTCTTTGATTTTCACGACTTCTGAATCAAGGTCTTCATCATTTGAAGACTCTTCTGAATGGTTTGAACGGGTTGATGACTTCGGGACGTTTGAAGTGAAATGAGACTGATCAGGAGGTCTGTAGACTATTGTAGTCCCGAAAGCTTTTTTCCGTCGAGTTTGAATTGATTCGGAGTCTTCTTCAAGAATCATTTGAAGTTGTGACATTTTTCATAATAACTTCAGAGTTAAAATCATGTAGAAATCACTAAAACTTCATCATTTCTTACTTTTTCTTATCCAGTACTCCTCATATCTCTTCAAACTCTCTCAAATCCCTTCACTTAAAACTTTAAATAAATCTTCACCCTTAACCCTTAAACTATTCTAACTTAACTACTCACAAACCACCCTAGTCAAAGCAAAAATCAAAACAGTCCAACCCCCTTGTGCCAGAATCGATGTCCAAGAATTCAAAAGAGCCATCTGCAAAAGAACATTAATCAAAACAGGTCTAAAAACAACCTGAGCTAAAGCCAATCCAACTACAACAATCCTAGAAAAACTATTCCTTTCATAAAACCCAGGAACAAGTGAGACCAAAGCGATTCCTTGAAAAAGGGTAAAATTTGCATTAATGGCTCTTTGCAAATACTCCCAGCTGAACTCCCCGCCTCCAGCATTGATGGCAAAAATCAAGAAATGCGAGCAGACCAACTCAGCAGCGGACCATCCAAGACCGACGCCCAAGGCCCTGGTGCGTTTGTCAGTCGCTCTTGTGAGACGCCAGGTGAAAACCCATCCAAGCATGAGCAAGTCAATCAAAGACACGGATTCTTTCAGGGTCTCTGCTATGATGTTGAAGGACTCTGTCTCAGGGACTATTATCGCACAGATTAACAGCTTTAGCATTGAGGATAAAAGATAACCTCCTAAACCGCCCATGCAAATCTGCACTCCTGCCTCGTGCATTGATGTCGCGTTGTATACTAAGAAGATTGGAGCGAATGTCAGCAGTAAGCAGTTTAGAAGATGAAGAAATGCCATTTATTTTTGGGATGGTTTTTTAGGTGATGATTGGGATGAGGAGGGTTTTTTGTAGGGTTTAGATTTGATGGAAGTTGGAGGGTTGGAAGGATTTAGGATTTGATTTTGAAGGATTTTAAAGGGATGGTTTTTTTTGGTTTGAGGATTGGAGTTTTTTAATGGGAGGATTTTTGAAGTTAAAGTTTTAGAGATTTTTTTTGTTAATTTTAGGAATAGTTCAGGTTTGATGTGGTTTTTTGTCTGTTTTACAGATTCAATAGCAAAAAATCATTTAGAAAATTTCTAGTCTAAGGTATTCTAAAATCCACAGGAACATGATTAACATTTTTTCAGGCCAATCACGGTGATTCCTGCTAAAAGTTCCTAGATTCACGAGTGATTCATATTTGTGGCTATAATAATAAAGGTATGTTTCAAGGCAAGCCGTCCAACCCTGAAACCCAGATATTCATCGGTGACCTTCCAGGAAGTGTAATAGAGTCGGAGCTGTACACCCAAGCCTCCAAATATGGAGAAGTGGTCTACATCCGGATTTTGCGTCATTTCCAGACGAAAGAGTCTCTGGGGATAGCGTTTGTCTCATTCGCTAAGGTGGAGCAGGCGCAGCTAGCAAGGTCGTCCTTGAACGGAATCAACTACAAAGGTAACTACATCCGAGTAGCTCGTTTCTGCAAAGACCGCGACCCCGAAGCAAACCTTTACATAAGCGACCTGCCAGAATCCCTAACAGCGCGAGAACTTGAAGAGCACCTTCTTCGCTTCGGTCCAATAGTTTCCAGCAAAGTTTCATTTGACAAGAACTTAAAATCAAATCGTTACGGCTACGTTCAATTCGAGCGCAAAGCCGATGCAGCAAAGGTCTTAGAAGCCACAATCGAGATCTCAGGGCAAAAAATTCAAGCTTCTAAGTTTTTACCCGCCAGTCAACGCGAAAGCTTACACAATAAAAACAATCTTTATGTAAGAGGCTTTGATTCTTCTTTCAAATCAGAGCAATTCGTTGATGTCTTTAAAACTTTCGGAGAAATACAGTCACATCAGATGATGAGTGTCAAGGACTTTAAAGGAAATTTAAGGTACTTCGCTTATGTTAGCTTTAAAAACCCGGAAGATGCTCAGAAAGCGATGGACTCTTTGAATGATAAAAATGTTTCTGGAGTTACTTGGACTGTTGTTGTGCATCAAAATCGAGCCGTGAGAAAAGCGAAGTTGGCTTTGGAATATAGGAAGAAAGTAGAGGACTGGAAGAGAAAAAACTTGTTTATTAAAGGATTTCCGAAGAGTTTAAATGAGGTGCAGTTGAAAGAAATTTGTTCTGAGTACGGGTCGATAGTTTCCGTGAAAATCATCAAGTTAGAGAACATTCAATACCAGGACTCCCGTCCAGTGCAGACTTTAATAAGCAAAGGATGCGGGTTTGTCTGTTTCGGAAGCTATGAAAGTGCCTCAGCTGCCTTCACTGGCCTGAAAAACAAAAAAATCGAAGGTGAAACCTTGTCAGTCTTCTTCTGGAAGCCCAGGGAAGAACTGGTCAGGGAACTCAATGCTAATAAAATCAAGAAAATGCAGGTTCAGATGATGCAGTATGGAATGATGTACCCTCCTGTCATGGGAAGAGGAGCTTTCAGGGGAAAGCCTGTCAGGTCTGTTCCTTCTGTCAACCAGATAAGCCCAATGGTCATGGCGCCAAAGCCTCCTGAAGTCAAACTCAACTTCGACATCAACGCTTTTTGGGAGTCAAGTCCTGAAATTCAAAAAAGAATCTTGGGAGAAAATATGTATCCTATTGTTTTGGAAAAGTCTAATCAGAGAGTTGCTGGGAAAATCACTGGAATGTTACTCGAAATTCCTCCTGAAACTCTTATTAAAATGCTTCATACTCCTGGAGAAATCGCTAATAAGGTCAGGGAAGCGGTGGAAGTGCTGAGGAAAGCTTGGAAGGATAATCCTGAAAACTTGAGCTTGCTTGCAGATATTTAGGTAGATTAGTTTAGAAAATCTTGGAAGGTTTAGTGGGTTGGTGTTTGTTTGGGATTAGGCGTTTTGATTTGAAAATTTCAAGCCTTAATCCATAAATTAATTTCAAAACTTCTAAAGCTCATCCAATCCATTCCACCTGTTCTGTCCGAAAACCATTCTCTAATTAAATTAAACTCCTGCCTGACTAGAAAACCGCATCTTCCTTCTTCTCACAAACAAATTTGACATGTTACTGTTTAAAGTTGGGACAGGTCCCAATTCTTTTTCAAAGTCCGCAGAACTTTCACTTTCAAGTCCTTCGTAGAGTTCTTGAAGACTTTTATTTAATTGACAATATCCAGGACTTTCTTCAGGGCATAAAAAAAGGTCGGATTTTGGCGTTGTAGGAACTTTTACATTCCAGCAAAACTTTTGCATTGATTTTATATGAATTGGAGTCAGTTCATCGGCATCAGTGCTTAAGTCACTTGTTCTGAATGATACACTTTGATTGGTGTTAGAAGCCATTATTCCGGGATTATAGAGAAAGGTCGCTATTAAAAATGAGTCTTTGTGCTTGATGAGGGAAAATAGTGAAAATAAGTAAATGTAAGGATTTAGAGATTTAATAATTGAAAAGTATTTATGAGTTTAGGTGGATTATTTAGTAGAGGCCTTTCACTTCGAACTATTTTGATTAGAATAGTTAAATAGCCACTGCTTGAGTAGTTTGAAGTACTTATCTTCGCCAGTTGCAGTGATCGACTTGTTTGACCTTAGGGTCACTAATTTCATTTATTTTTTTTTTAAGGAAGGTGTTATAGCTCTGATTATCATTCAGGTAATAATAAATATTTCACTATTACTAGCAGCTTAGAGTAATCTTCTATGGAGAACTTTGGCGTCTGAGAAACTTCGGACGCTTTTTTCCAGCTTT